>PVJI01021245.1:0-27404 GCA_004026765.1 Micronycteris hirsuta
AAAGATTCCTTTAAAAGACTAATAAAGTTGACAAAGCTTTCGAAATTTGACCCATTTCAATTAAGGCAAATCACAAATGAGCAACATTAGAAATGAGTATGAGAACAATACTGGGTTGCTGAAAAAATTAAAAATATAAGAGAATATTAAAAATGTGTCAAAAATGTTAAACTCACTTTGTTATCTGAAATAAAGAAAAATAAATGAGGGATCGTGATATTTTGGTCCAAAATAACGTATGTGTGAAACAAAAGCAAGAACTGTATGAAAAATGACATTATTACATGCAATAAAATTGATGATGATGACTATTATTAGGGTTAGTGTTTATCGTTTGCTACAAGTGACAATTACTTTTTTTTTAAGATTTTATTTTTATTTATTTTTAGAGAGAGGGGAAGGGAGGGAGAAAGAGAGGGAGAGAGACAGCAATGTGTGGTTGCCTCTCACATGGCCCTCGTGGGGACCTGGCCTGTAACCCAGGCATGTGCCCTGACTGGGAATCGAACCAGGACCTTTTGGTTCCCAGCTCACGCTCAATCCACTGAGCTAAACCAGCCAGGTGACAATTACTTTTCATTATCTGTTTGATATTAAACATAGTGATGTTCTGTCATGTGATTTTTTTCTTTTTTTATAACACAGTAAAGTTTGGCTTTTACTATTTTTAGTGTTTAAATTTGAGGCCATAGACAGGCTGACATTTTACGCTCTATTCTTATAGAACTGTTAATTATTATATTTCTACATATTTGGATAAAATAACATAATGTTTTAGCTATTTGGTATATTGAGAAGGATTTGTAAGAACAATAGTCTGTTAGTTTCTAAATATGAAAAATTAATTATCTGTAAGAGGTATTTAGTGATATAAAATCCTTATAACGTGCTCCATCCCCTAGCAATTTGGCAGGTATTGCTCCATTACCATCCATGACAAGTTTGAGGCCACACTTTGCTTTCCCCTTAAAAATGACTTGCTCTCTGCTCTGCCTCCCCAAGGATTCATTTTACAATAGTATTCAATCACCTTACTATGCTATGGACAACTAACACAATTTGAGGGCAATTTCATAAAAACTTGGTGTATGTTTTCAATATGTACCAGTGATTTTTATTTTAAATGTGATCTTGGAGTTTTTCCCTTTGAGAAGTTCAAGTATAAATGTTCTGCATCTTCTTTAACTTTTATATGTATTACTTTCTTTGATCATTTTTATCTCTGTTTGCCTCAATCATAGTGCCTGATTGCCACTATTCTAAACTTATGAACTGTATGATTGTTATTATAGTTATTATTATTTATGAGTAATAACTACTTTCCCCTGATTCCCTTCCTGTTTTAGCTTCACTGTTAAATGCTATTTGTTTTAAACATCTGTTCTATCTATGTTTCCTTTTTTCCTTATTGATCTGCTATCAATTCCCTGAGGTCTGTGTATCTGTGTTCCTAGAACATAAAGATAATTTGATTAAGTCTTTTGGTTCTTATTTTATCATAAACTTTACTTTTAAAGTTTATGGTAAAAACTTTCATTAGACTCATGGAAATTGTTTTGCTAGTGTATATTCTCCCTCTGCCATGACACTTTAGGTTCCAGGATTTTTCTTCTTTTTTTTTTTTAATTTATAAATTCTGATACAGATTTTATACCTCTGGAAACCACACTCATATAGGGCATTTCCTGTCTGCTCTATTCCTTACTCCAGTGTGTATTTACTAATCCACCATTTCAACATTTTAAAAAATTAGGTTAACTGTCTCAGACTGTGTCTGCCAACTTCAGTAAGTATAATTTACAGTTTCTCTGGCAATTTCTGAACTTGAAGCAAAGTACCTTCTGTTTCTTGATACTTCTCACATTCCTTCCAATGGAACATCAGTGATTTGCAATGTTTTTTTTTTGAGCTTTTAACCTATATTAGTGTTAGGTTTTAACTGTTTCCTTGTTTCACTGAGCAGAGAGTTAAGATTTTTGTTTTTATATTTTCCTGTAACTTTGGGGTTATTACTAAGAATCTAAGTTTGGAATTTTCACTTTCTGGTGTTATCTCTGTACTGAAATTTTATGCATTGATTTTAGATTTCTTCCATATAAGGCACAAGAAGGTCTTATTTCATTTGAAAGCTAAATTTTTATCATTGTAAATTAAAGTGCAAATAATAGAAAATTACAATTTTGAAAAGCATTAAGTTTTGATTTGATCAAAATATTTTACTGTGATTATTTATTTTGAAGTTTACTCCAAAGAACAATGAAGTTTTAGATTAGGAAAGGGATTTCACATTACTTCATTGAGAAAAGTGAAATAGTGAAAATTGTCATTAATATTTTAGGTAAAACTAAACAAAAACTACATCGTCAGGCTTCTAGTCCTTTCATTTTATAACAAATGTACACAGCCAAGCTAAAATTATTTCCCAGAAAATCTAATATTATACAAGTGAAGTTAGCTTCAGATGGCCAGGGGACAGGAAAGGAATGTGTCTGTATTAGTACGTGAACAGCTAGGTTCACACTAGTAAGTTATTCTCGGAATTTAAATGGATGATCTCAAATGTGACTACACCTAATAATGAATGACAGTGATGAGTGTTGGAAGAGGAAAATCCCATATTCTAGGTTAGTGGTTGAATGTGGACAGCACTCCTGTGAGGAATAGGCAGGGCTTAGTATAATTCCAAAAGAACAGAGAATATGTTATTCAGATTTAAATGGAAAATGTAAATGAAAAATTAATGTTCATCATACATTTAAATAATTTTATTAAAGCAATGATGTATATAATAGTATTCTGAACTCTTTCATATTTAATTTTCCTCTCTTTATGACTTTATTTCTTAAAGATAACAGAAAACAACAACAAAAGTGAGCTAACTTGAATTTGCTTAACATATAAAATATTGTTTTTACAGTAATTGATATTATAACTAGCAATAACAACACATTTATAACATGCTTTATAATTAATCACAATACATGCATATATTTATAGTTGTAAGAAAAAATTTTAAGGATTTTTCAAATTCTGGGTATCAGATATCAATTTTAATAGTTACACAAGTTCCCCTCAGAACACGTAGTTATCTCAACCAACTATTAGTCACAAACTACTAGTTAATAATTTTGGGAATTTTACTGATTTTAATTTTCTCTAATTTTATACATATAATTTTGTAAATATAATAAAATATTTTAGTTTTCATTAAATTTTATACATACAATTTTATATGTATAATATCTAACCTAAATAAAATTTACTAAGTAATAAATACATGCCATTAATACTATTAAATACTCACATACACCATAAATGAATGACATAAAGTTGTATAACGCTATGAGCTTTATTTACTTTCCATTCTATAACTGGTAAAAACACTAAAGCCATGTGAATAAAATAAGATTTTTATGTTGATACAGTCTTTATTTTACCAATCTCTCTCTATATATTGTGCTCCTATTCAACATCTTATGACAGAGATTTATTAGTCTAGAGGGATGACCCTGACTAATCCTAAATTAACACTAGTGATCGACTTTCTGGGATCTATTTGCATATCTGATTTGCATATCATGAAGAAACCTTAGACGAAAAAGCTTAATAACACACATGTGCTTAGAATGAATGGCAATAAAGAAAAGAATATGCAAAGATATCCTGACATCATGGTCCTTTGAATCAGAGTTTTATATAGAGAAAATCCATTTGTTTGAACACAGGGCAACCTCCAGTTGTTAACACTAAAATAAATTAAGCACATTTTTAGTGCTGTAAATCTTCTGCAGGTTTTTCTGGTGACCTGGCACTCTAGGCAGCATTGATCCTTTGCAAAGTGGTAATGACAGAGTAGCAGTGGGAACTCTGCTGTCCAGGATACAGAGTGGATGCTCATCAGAAAATTGGCAGCAAAACAGCAGAGGCCACCTGTTTCTGATTTAGGATATAAATAATAATATGAAATGATTACCAACCCCACACTCTTAATGACTTAGGAAATTTGAAGTACATTATTATTCTAAAAATTTATTCTATAATTTCAATTGCTTTAAATTCATATTAAATACCATTTGTGTTGCTAATTTTTCATAAACAAGGTTTTAAGTTTATTTATTTTCTTCATTATATTAATCAAAATATTTGTTGCTAATTTTATTTACATGAGGCTACACATGTGCCTTATTACTCTCTACTGTACTATATAAAAAGAATAATATATGCTCTAGTAAATAAATGTTAGATGTTAAACTTTCTTGTTTTCTGTTCTCTGTTTATGCAGAAAGTGCACATATGCCTTTGCTGGCCTATCAATATCTGTGTTTATATCTATATTTATATAAGTATCATTATCTGGATGCTATGTAATTAATTCCAGAAAATATAAATTGCAGAAGTGATTTACACCAACTGTAACACTAGTCTCTAAGATTCCATGATGCTGAAAGAAACAGTGAGAGATGCCAGAGCAACCGGGTGAAAATGAGCAGGCTCCCTAACAAAGAGCTTGGACTCCAAATCCTCACAAGAGATACCTGGCTTCTGCTTTGCTTATGTTTTATGAGTGAGAAATAATTTTTATTATGTTACATCACTACTATAAGTTTTGGTTATATTATCCAGTACTGTTTTCTGATTACTACATGGTCCTTTGTAAGTTTTTCATTCTGTGGCAATAAAAAAAGTAACATTTTTTGTGTATGTACAAGAGCTTTTTATTTTCGGGTATTTGTATATAGTTATCAACATTTTTAATTATAAATTTTTCATAAAGCAAAATGTACTGTTCTTAATATATAATTAAAATAATTTCTGATAAACACAGACACTCATGAAAGCTCGTGTAACCATTACTCCAATAAGTATATAGAACAATTCAATCACCTGAGAGCATTTCCTTATGCTTCCTTCCAGTTTCCTTCCCCATCTTATCCATCACTCCCACCACCGTAAGCAAACTCTCTTCTGACACTCCTTAACATTGATAACTTTTACTGTTGTTAAATTTCATATAAAATATATCTTACTCTCCATAATTTTTTGTATCTGGTTACTTTTATTAACAAAATTCTCTGTGGATTTTATGATTTTGCATGTGTCAGTAGTCTACTGTGCTTTATTGCTGAATAATAATCAATTGTGTGAATACACTGTAATTTGTGTAGTAACAAACCTATTTTGGGATATTGTTTTTGCTCCCAGGTTCTAGGTATTATAAATCAAACACTATGAATATTCATTACAGAATTTTGTGTGAATTTAATTGTTAGGAGTAAAATTGCAGGATAATAAAGTTGGCGAATGTTTAACTTTTTAAGGAAGTTGAAATAGTTTTCTGTAATTGTTAGAACATTTCTCACACCTAAATGCAGTGTTTGATAGCTCCATCTATCCAAATCCTTGATGATAACAAACAATGTAGTGTTTGTTTTTGCTTTTTACGATATTAGTCACTCCAGTGGGTATCTACATCGGTGTGGGTTTAACTTGGATTTTCCTGAAGACCCATAAATGTTCTCTATGTTATGAATTTATTGACCCTCTGAGCATCTTCATTTCTGAAATGTCTTTAGTCTTTGCTTATTTTTAAAATTAGATTTAAATTACATTATTGTTTTTAATTTTAGGAATTCATTATGTATTTCAAGAGGAACCCCTTTATTACATACATGTTGTGATAAACACTGAATGCAATTCACCAGGTTTGTTAAGGGCTTTTTGGTACAACTTCTGGGACTGCTGTCTACAGATAGCCTTGGCTGCCAGCTTCTTTAGGAATGGCCTCGGCTGTGCAAATCCATTTCACTCAAGTTCATGTTTGTTCTTGGGATGGGCCACTTTCAAAGATTATTTTATACCAGATAATCCTTGGCACAGGTGATATGCAAATCTTTCACTCTTGGTGAACTAGAATGGCATAATGGTAAAAACAGGTACATTATTAGCTGTGATTATCTAGGCTTTTGATAAATATGGGAGAAATAGTAAGTACGAAGGCAATGGAATAGTTGGATATTGTTGAGTTTGACTGAGGCTTTGAAAATGCTAATGAAAACTGAGAGTAATTAAAGCTGTGCGAAAACCGGTCAACCATCTTAGAAGCTTGCAAATAGACTCTCACCTACTGCAGATGATAGAGAAATACAAAGTCCAGTTCATAATTTCAGAATAGCCAAGCTTTAGAAAAGTTTAAATTCTCCAACAAGACAAGTTTGCTGTGCCAAGTTCACAGTCCTGTTTGGAAAAGACTAAGGTGGTGACATGTGATGAACAGAACTTAGTTAAAGGCTCAAAAAAACCTTGGATGGCCAGATTAGTATAGAGGCTCTGAGCACACATAAGTGGTTCACTCTTTCATGTTATGAGCTAATACTCACCACTTGCTTGAAAACAGTACTGAGATTTACCCCTTCAAGATATGCATGCCTCACCATCCCATAACTGGGCTTGTGTGATTTAGGCTTCCTTTACTCTCACAGATATGGAGCCTAAAACTAGGATTTAGTCAAAGCATAACACAGACAGGGTTGTGTTGGGCCTGATAGGGAATAAAAAGGGCTATGTATGCTCCAAAGAAGCTATAAAACCTAAAGCCCAAAACATATACAACGAGAAATCAAACAGAGTGCGTGCGATTTGATTAGGGGACTGACTAAAGAAGGAACATCTGGAACGAAAGGTTGGATGAGCAGGTGTTTATTGATTTAGAACTAATTTCCGGAAATACAGAATTCAACATGGCAACAAGGACCTTTGGAGATGGCGTGAACTTATCATTAAGAAAACTCCTAGATGCATAAATGGTGACTGACACACTAGTGGAGAGATGTTGTAGCAGTCAGTGGAAGGAAAGAATGAAAGGCCCTGGGTAGTCACGACAAAGTGGATACGTACTACATAAGGCTGGGAAAGCCAAAATGATTTTGTTCCACAGAACTGTCGGAGGTACGGAATTTAAGAAGGTGAAAAGGGCATAGGCATTATTAAAAATTTCAGTGGTGTCTCACATCTACAGTTGATGTCTGGAAGTAGAAAACAACATCGTAAAACTAGAGTCACTGATAAAAATAAGTCTAACAGGACTCAAACATTATGAAGTTGAGTGGGTGATGCTTAACTAATTGAATCAATAAAGAAAATTATGGTAAACTGGCAAGATCAGCAGAGCAGTTGGTAAAGGATAACAAGGGTACTAAGTATTTATAGAGGTCACAGGGATATTTATTAGAGACTAGCATTTCTATAAGCAAATCAAAGGAACCCACAAGGATACTACTCAGTTTGTATATCAAAACAAAGATGAAGGCTCAGGAAACTGAAAGTAGTGCCCTCAGGAAAAAGCCATAGTCCCTGGCCCAATTAATTGTCTTAAACCATTTTTAAAACCTGAAACAAAACAAATGAATAAAAAGCCTCATCTCCAAGAAAAAGGAGTACATATAGATCATAATGATCTCCTACTCCTTTCCCAAAGTGATCTCCTGTCACTTACTTAGGTAAAAGAGCCATAGAGAAAGAGACAGTCCAGCTATTTCAAGGACTATTGGACAAAGAATCCAAGGTAGCATTGATGCCAAAAGACTCAAAGCATCATTATGATTAACATCTCAGAATAAGTTGGGGAGGGAGGTCAGTTAAAAAAAGTAATGGCCAGGATCTGGTATCACAGCGTTGCCACTATGCACTCCCCTAAGCAGATAATTACCCCCAAAACTGTAATTGTTAATTGGCACAATCCTCATATTGGGCTCTTGGCCTCTGGGAGGGGTCATTACATGTGAGTGGTTAGCCCATTCTGTTATCAGGTTATTAGATTTTCTAAATATTGCAGTAGATTTTTATATACTTTGGAGACTAACCTCTTATCAGATATATGTTTTGCAAATATTTTTGATTTCATAGGTTGCCCTTTCACTGTGTTGATTATTTATTTTCCTGTGCAGAAACTTTCTAGTTTGATGTAGTCACCTTTGTTTATTTTTGATTTTTGTTGCCTGTACTTTAGGTGTCATATCCGTGCAAATATCAAGAAACTTTTCCCATATGTGTTTTTTTTTCTTTTTTACTCTAGGAGTTTTACAGTTCCATGTCTTTCCTTTAAGTCTTTATTCTGAGTAGTTTTCTGTATGGTAAAACATAAGGGTCTGGTTTCATTCTTTTATATGACATTTCTTCAAAGAAGACACACAAATGGCCGACAGGAATCTGAAAAATGCTCAACATCACTAATCATTAATTTAGGAAATAAAAATCAAAATCACAGGATGGCTATTGTCAAAAAAGTAAAGCATAACAAATACTGACCAGCATGTGGAGAAATCAGAATTCTTGAACCCTGTTAGTGGAAATGCAAAATGGTACAGCTGCTAAAGAAAACAGTATGAACATTCCTAAAAAAAAAAAAATAGATTTACTGCACTATCCAACAATCCCATTTCTGGATATTTGCCCTAAAGGTTTTAAATAAGGATCTCAAAGTACTATCAGCACTTCAGTGGTCATTGCAGACCTATTCACAGGGAGGCAAGGTACAAAAACCAACCCAAGTGTCCATTGACTGATGAATAGACAAAGAAACGGTGGTACATACATACAGTGGAATGCAATTTAGCCTTACAAAAGGAGGGAATTCTGCAATGTATTAAAACATGGTTGAACCTTGAGGATAATATGCTGTAAAATAAACCGGTTATAGAAAGACAAATACTACATGATTCCACTCATGTGAGGTATCTATATAAAATAATCCATCTCATAGAGCAGAGAATAGAATGATTGTTTCCAAGAGTTTGGGGATGAAGGAAATTGGGAGCTACTAATCAACTGGCAACAGCTTCATTTAAGAAAGATGAGTAAACTCTAAAAATCTGTTATGCAACAATGTGTTTATATTAAAGGCTGAGTTGTATACTTAAAGATTTAAAAGGGTATATCTTATATTAAATGTTCTTGCCTCAATAAAATAAAATTTAAAAAATAGTTAATATACTTGATATTCTCAAGGGAAAATTTCTGACACTTTCAGCCCTCCAAAGGCCAAAGGAGTAAATAAAACATTTTGTATCCTAAGATTTTAGCCAGTTTTAAAGAGCTAAAGGATGCATGCTGATTACTGTCATAAATGTAAACCAACAGCTTACATTATAAATATAAATATAAACATATAGATAATACATATTGTTTATATCAGCTCTAAATATAAACAAAAAAGATTCTGGTAAATCCAAGCAGATTACCATAAACTCTACCCAAAACAATGCAAATACTGGCTGTACATATTGTATTGTACCATGATTTGATGAATTCATTTTTTTCTATCACTATCAGGACTGCACAAATTTATATGGAATTAACAATATACACTTATAATTCTGCTCTTTTGCTTTTGTACTCTACCACTATCTTTCAGAAACAGTCTTAAGAGACCCTGGCCATTTGAATTGTGCAAAGAATGTCACCTTGATCCACTATATTTACGATGACATGCTAATTGCACAAGAGGAGGAAGAACATGATATCACATGTAATGCCTTGGTATGCCCATGTACTCAGAAGGTGGGATATGAACCATAAAAATGTTCAGGAGCCTGACATTTCTGTACATTGCGTAGGGCTTGAATGATTATGGGCACAGCAAGAAAAACTAACAAGCGAGTAGGATGCATTGCTGTGTCTTGCACCTGTCACCATGATGGAGGAAGCACGGTGCCTAATAAGCCTCTTTGGGTTTTGGACCCAGCGTATTCCCCACCTGAGAATACTACTCCGACTTATGTGCTGGGCGACATAAAGTTTGTCTGAATCGCATGGGGCCCGGGGCAAGGGAGTGTTCTGTAGTAGAGTCAAGCTGCATTTCAAGCAGCCCTGAACTTGAACCACGATCCATGGCAGGTCCCATGATATTAGATAAATCAGTAATATAAAAATGATCATGTAGAGTATACAGCAAACCTCTATGGGGATGTCATAATACAGATCTCTAGATTTCCAGAGAAAGACTCTGCATAAAATTACATGCCTTTTGGAAAACAGCAAGCATTGACGAGTCTTGATGAAGAAAAAGTTACTGACCGTGTGGCATCAAATGACCATGTGACCAAAAGTGCTCATTGTGACTTACCTTTAAATTCTAAAATTGGATAGGCCAGGTGACAGTCTACTGTAAGTCAGAAGTGGTAATTATGGAACGTCCAGATAAACAGGACCAGAGAGCACGACTGAGCTTCTGGAGTGTGTAGTAGATACCTGTGTCATTCTTTAATGTAGAAGCTCACACATAAAGTTTTATGGGGAATCTTTTATAACCAATTGATGGGGAAGGGAAAGTTCAAGCTTGGCTCACAGAGGAACACACTTAAATATATAGGTGCGATTCAAAGACAGAAAACAACTGCACAACTGTTCCACCTAGCAATCATATTGCAAAAGGGTAGCAAGGGAAAATACTCCTAATGGGTACAGAATTGTGGACCTGGTCCTCTAATTTATACGGAAAGAGAAATGTCTGTAGTTTAGAATATATAGAGATCCAAATTCAGATGTAAATGGCTTAGCTGCATAGTTAGCAGCCATAAAAAGAAAGACTAAGGTTAGAAAGATTGCAAATAATTTTTCTAATTTATATACACATTTATAACAAAGTATTAAAATCTTACTATCACATATTAACCTCTGATAGAGAATATTTTCTAAGAAAAAAGCACATAATATGTAGGCAAAATGAGTATACTGTTTTTTATAAATTTTCTATCTTAAAAAATAGAAATAATATAACATGTCATGGGAAGTAGGCAAACTGATATGAACTGAAGTAAAAACAGAGATCAGCACTAGATACAGGCCTGAGTATTAGCACAGGACTTCTCCAAGACTGTCAGGCCAGCAATCAATTCTCAGGCTCCACCGTGCATTAAAATCTAGCAAATATTTTGAGATGAGACCACCATGGATTTGGGCTTTCCAAATTTCTAATTTCATTTCCTGCCTGTCTAAGGTGACTGTTGAAGCTGTGCTGGTTTTCCTTCCCCCAAATTCATGGGCATCCGTTACTGGCAAAAAAGGCATGGAAGATATTGGTGCCGATCTCCTCACCTCAGAGAGTAACTACTTTCTCTTAAATTTCAGCATTTTTCTTACAACTTTGAGATACATTTAAAATACTATTTTTTGTAACACATCTAATTGTTCCTAGCAAAGCATTGCCGTGCCATGCTCAATCATATTATAGAATGAAGTGGAAATTGTTTTTTACTGATTATAATTTCAAAGTAGAAGCTCAATTAGCAGATATTTTTGACATACAAGACACATTCAACTCAACAGAGAACTAGATTTGACTTCTTTTCTTTATAAAAAAATACATAAGGCTGAGGATAAAGTCAATAAAGTATCTTTTCCCATAGACGTTATTAGGCATAAAGGGACTCTGTTTATACTGCCTCCACGGCAAGCCCTACATCAACGCCATCCGGGCAAGGCGTTTGAGAAATAGAATGGCTGTTAAGCATTGTACTTTGAAGTATTTTATTTAGATCTGTAAAGCACTGAGATGCTCTACATCCCATAAAATTGAACATAATCAAATTTATTATTTGAATGCTCTGAAGTTGGTCAAGCACTGATGAATACGAGCAGCCTGGAACTGGAGGCCAAGTAGTTCCATGGAGAAAAAAAACACAGAAAAGAAAAGGATGAGCAATATCATGAGGTAGGAAACAGTGGAGCCGGTCGTTCATGTCATCTCTCTGTAAAGCCGGCTGCATCCCTGTAGGACACTTACAACATAAACGGAAAACAAAGCCCAGCTAATGACAGAGACAGGGAGCACAGGAGGAAAGGGAGTAGTAGTGAGGCAAGACTCGGAGGAAGCAACCATGTCAGTATTTATTTACACATTGAAAGCTTTAAAACAGGAAAAAGTTTTGAGAAGAGGCTAAGATTCCACAAAGAAGAGTTGACACAAAAGAACACAAATGGATTACAACTAAGACTTTTTGATATTTTTATTATGTAAATTTTTAAAACTTGTTTATAGGAGACTGAACTTAAAATCAAGGGAAAAAGAACATGAGAGAAAATATTTGCAAGTATAGTACAGACGCAGGATTGATTTTACCTATAACAATTTCTTAAAATCACAGGTTAAAATGGCAACAACTAAAGAGAGAAAAAGAATATTGTGAAAGCTACGGCTAGAAAAAAAATAATGGGTTTTAAACATGAGAAACTTCTCAATCACACTTGTAAATGCATATAAAATTGCAATTGGGTCATTGTCAAACTGATGAAAACCAAAATGTTGACAACTCAATTTGTCGTCGTTGATGTACAGAAATTCACATGTTGTTCGTAGGAGAGTAAATTCTGTGGAAAACAGTGTGGCAATGTCTATCAAAGTGGAACTATACCAGCAGTTACACTTCAGGGACTTTATCTTACAGATTTGTTTGTAGAGGTTTAAACTTTTGTTTGTGTGAGCATTGCAGCATCTCTTGTAACAGCAAAATTGAAAAAAAGTAAGTGATTTTGATGCCCGATTAAATAATTGTAGCACAACTGCATAATGGAACACTATAACATTTTCAAAGAATGAAGCAACTCTATCTTTGTTTGCAATAAACTTCTAGACATTGTTAATTGCAGAAGAGAAGGAGGGAAAATGTAGGCATAGAACACAAACAGTTGGTTACATGTGTACATTTGCTTGAGTGTGCGTTTATTCTTTTAAAAAGTTTTGAGCTTTGTACCATAACTTCAACTTTATAAAACAAAGCAACTAAGTAATCTATTAAAATATTAGAAGGATATATAGGCACTGAACCCCAACTTATGTTTAAAATTGGGCCTCTTTATTTAATAACCAAGTCATTTAGTTTTATAAATGACAAAAGTTGTGAGCGTCTCATTTTAACTTTCTTAATGCATGTGGAAACTTGAAGATCTGATGTTTATCTTAGTGAGTTATGTCAACCACATGGATTAGAATGTTTTTGTAATAACTTCATCTGATATTTGGGCAATACATGATTGTTTACAAAGTGATTAAGTGTTATTTTCTCATATATTATGATGACTTAATGAATCAGTTCATGTATAAGCTTAATTCACATCTTTACTACTTTTATGCACATAGATTCATAGATATTTTTAAGATTTATTATTTATTTTAGAGAGAGGAGAGGGGAGAGAGAAAGAGAGGGAGAGGAACATCCATGTGTGAGAGAAACAATGATCAGGGGACCTGGCCTGCAACCCAGGCACGTGCCCTGATGGGAAATCAAATCTGGACCCCTTCGGTGTGCAGGGCGATGCCCAACCCACTGAGACACACTGGCCAGCGCTGTACATACATATTTTTACTTGAAGGCTTAAATATGATACTAGATTTTCATAATTTTAAATAACAATAATAAAAAATGAGTGAGTACTTACTGTCATTTTGTGGTCTACTGTAATAAAATACTGACTCCGTACATCGTTAATGCTGTTTCCTGATTTAAAAAAATAGAAATTGTGCTGTTTCTCAGACCAAAGAATTTCTTGAGTTTTGATGGCTTTCTGCTGACCAACAGATGGACCAGTAAATAACAGATGGTTTTATGAGCAGTTCTGTCATCTTAGCATCTAAAATGCTTTACGTGCCAGAGCTGTAGAAGTTTGGCCTCTGCTCTTGTGCAGTAAGCCTGCTGTTAGCTTGGTTCTTGGTAGCCGTTAGCTCTGACTGGATTTCTCAGCATATTCTTGTCCTCTCACTGAGCACCACAGCCGTGCATAGACACCTCCCTCCACACTCTCATATCGTATTCACACACTGCACAGAAAGGCTGCTTCTTGTACAAAGAAAAAGTCTTCCTGGGGTGTTATCCTAGTCAATATGTATGCAAATTAAACATTTCTGTGCTATTTTATAGAGTTATTTGCTTTTTGTCACTTTGACTTTTATATCCATGTCAGTTTTTAGACTAAGAATGCTGGGTTTTAAAATTTTAAATTTGATAAACTCAAGTAGCTACATTGTAAATTTAAGGATAATGAATGCTCATTTGTAAATATACATACACATATACACACATAGAAGGGTATGAAGGGTATAGAGTTATACCACTAGCTAAATTAAAATAAATTACAGTATCAAAGCACTGATAATTTTCAAAACTCCTTTTATGCATGTATACATGTATACATACATAAATATATACAAACATATTTTATAGTAATAGAAATCTTTATAATGATATTTTCTAACCCACTTTATTTAGTTAAGTTTCAAAGGAACATATGTTCATGTCAATAAATTAAATATCTATATTACCATATTAAGTACTGCACATCATTGCACTATACACATTGATGATGTAAGTAATTCATTATTTTAGAACATTGATGTTTGCACTAATTGTTCTCATAAAGACTGTTATACATTGTTGTACATATGCCTGTATCCACTTTACTCACGGAGTACTTACTACAAGCCAGATGCTGTCCTGAAGACTTTAAAGCATTAACATATGGATTTCTCTCAACAGGTTATTAAATAGTTACAATTTATTTTTTCCTGGTGATGAAGAAACTAGTCTTACAGAGGTAAAAGCATAACTCAATTAATTGGAATATAAATTTTAGGAGTGGAAAAACATGCATGGGCTTATATTATTAATAATTCAAATTTTATCAAACTTAGGGATGTGGCGGCCATGTTTACTGTCATGTTGATACATCTCTAACTGAGTAGAGATGTAGTAATTTTTCATCTCAAATAATTTTTTATTTTTCAAATTAGTCTGCCACAAACTACCATTTTATCTGCCAATTTTTCTGTTTAAAATAGCTGCTATTCCTGGTACATATTGTGGCACTTTTTGTTCATACTTACGTGGGTTTTGCTCACTGAGTTTGCCGGGTGCACTCACCATTTGCAGAGATGCCCTTCTGGTTCTGGTTAACAAAGTTTTAGCTATGAAACAACAACAAAAAATACCATTGTGACTGTATTTTATCCTTTCTATTTCTGTTGGTATGCACTGGTATGCTACTCTGTTGTATTAAGTAACACAGCTAATTGATGTCAAAAATTCTCCTACTATCATTCCATGCTCTCCAGCCTATGCTCTTTCATTTCAGGTGGTTGTTCTCAAGAATGATCTCCATTCATTTTTAAGTATATTTTATTGATTATGCTATACAATTTTTACAGTTTTCCCATTTTTTTCTCCCCTTTATTCCCCCCGCGCACCCTCAGTTCATGCCCATGGGTTATACATATAAGTTCTTTGGCTCCCCTGTTTCCTATCCTATTTTTAACCTCTCCCCATCTGTTTTATGCCTACCCATTATGCTTCTTATTCCCTGTACCTTCCCCCCATTCTTCCTCTTCCCACTGCTTTCATTCATTTTTTATTGTTTTTCTATTACAGTTGTCCCTATTTCCCCCCATGACTCTCCCCCTGCCCTACCCACCCCACTCCCACTTTCAATCCTCTCCTCACATTGTCTTTTCCCATGCATCCTTTATACATGTTCCTTGACGATCCTTCCTCTTCTTTTCCCTGTTAGCCCCCTCCTTCCTCCCCTTTGGTTGCTGTCAGTTTGTTCTTTATTTCAATGTCTCTGGTTATATTTTGCTCACTTGCTTGTTTTGTTGATTAGGTTCCACTTAAAGGTGAGATCGTATGGTATTTGTTTTTTACCACCTGGCTTATTTCGCCTAGCATAATGCTCCTCAGTTCCATACATGCTGTTGCTAAGGGCACACATTCTTTCTTTGTTTTTGTTGCATAGCATTCCACTGGGTAAATGTAGCACATTTTTTTTTTTTTACTCATTTGCTGATGGGCACTTAGGCTGTTTCCAGCACCTGCCTATTGTAAATAGTGCTGCTGTGAACATTGGGGTGCATAGGTTCTTTTGAATTGGTGTTTCAGGGTTCTTAGGGTATAATATCAGCAGTGGAATTGCTGGGTCAAAAGGCAGTTCCATTTTTAGTTTTTTGAGGAAATTCCATGCTGTTTTCCACAGTGGGTGCACTAGTCTGCATTCTCATCACCAGTGCAGTAGGGTTCCCTTTTCTCCACAACCTCACCAGCCCTTGTTGTTTGTTCATTTGTTTATGATGGCCATTCTGACAGGTGTGAAGTGGTATCTCATTGTGGTTTTAATTTTCACCTCTCTGGTGGCTAGTGATGCTAAGCATCCTTTCATATGTCTCTGGGCCCTCTGTATGTCCTCCTTGGAGAAGTATCTGTTCAGGTCTTTTGCCCATTTTTTAATTGGATTGTTTGTCTTCCTGGTGCAGAGTCATGTGAGTTCTTTATATATCTTGGAGATCAAAATCTTGTCCAAGGTATCATCTGCAAATATATTTTCCTATATGGTTAGTTCCCTTTTCATTTTGCTGATGTTTTCTTTAGCTGTGCAGAAGCTTTTTATTATGATGAAATCCTGTTTGTTTAATCTTTCTTTTATGTCCTTTGCTGTAGGGGACATATCAGTGAAAATATTGCTCTGTAGAACATCTGAGATTTTCCTGCCAATATTCTCCTCCAGGACGTTTATGGTTTTGTGACTTATATTTAATCTTTTATCCATCTTGAGTTTATTTTTGTGTATGGTGTAAGTTGGCGATAAAGTTTCATTTTTTTATGTAGTTTTCCAAATATCCCAAAACAATTTGTTGAAGAGGCTATTTTTACTCCATTTCATGCTCCTGCTCCCTTTGTCAAATATCAACTGACCAGTGAGACATGGGTTTATTTCTAGGCTCTCTATTCTGCTCCATTGACCTATGTGTCTGCTCTTATGCGAGTACTAGACTGTTTTGATCACAGTGGCCTTTTAACATAGATTGTTATTGGGTATTGTGATCCCTCCTACTTTATTCTTCTTTCTCAAAATTGCTGAGACTATTTGGGGTCATTTATGGTTTGCAGATGACATGAGAGTGTACACAAAACACCTTATAGACTCCACCAAAAACTACTCAACCTAATAAGCAACTTTGGCAAGGTATATAAAGTCAATATTCAGAAATGTTAGTCATTTTTGTATATCAATATCAAAATATTAGAAACAAAAATGTGGAAAAAATCCTATTTACTATAGCAACAAGAAAATTAAAGTACCTAGAAATAAATCAAAACAATGAGGTAAGAGACTTGTACTCAGAAAACTACACAACACTGAAGAAAAAAATTGAGAAAAACCCAAGTAAATGGAAGTATATACTGTGTTCATGGATTGGAAGAATTAATATCATCAAAATGTCTTTACTACCCAATACAACTTATAGAGTCAATGCAATCCCCATTAAAATACCAATGACATACTTCACAAATAGAGAACAAACATTTCAAAAAAATTTATATGGAATAGTAAACAACCTCCACTCATTTTTCATAACATCATAACCAGAAAAGAGATTGTTTCTTCTCTCTGTGGATGAAGGAAAATTAATTTTAAACTTTTTATGAAGAGAGATCCTCAAAAAACAAAAAACAGAATTATCTTCTGGAGGGCGGTCACTTTGTAGCACAGTCTTGCCCCTCCAGGTACAAGCCCATCTGTATCAGTGCACCAGCTGGCATTGTTGTGAGAGGCTGTGTTCAGCTTCAGCGAATTTTTTTGGATACTCTTTCAGCACATTTTCCCATTTCATGATGGGCGATTTACAAATGCACCTGCCCAGAGCATGCTGAATGTTCAGCAGCTTTTCAACAAAAATAGAATGACCTGTGTGTCCCACCCCCCATTCATACCATCTTGCTCCAAGTATCTTTTCTTTTGTTTCCCTGGATGAAAACAGTCCTCAAATGGGAACATTTTTCTGTTGTGGAAGAAGTAAAACAAAAAAATGGCAGAAGTATTAAAAGTCATCAAAATTGAAGAGTTCAAAAAACTTTTGAGCTTCAGAAAAAAGATATCTCAATATGTGTATTGCATCAGAAGGAGAGTAATTGAAGGTGACTAAAATATAAACATGTAAGAATATACAAGTTTTTATAAATCAATTCCACCTTTGGCCCCCCCATATCTGTATCTAGTATGTGTGTGTGTGTGTGTATTCACATTTTGTATATGACTGTCAATGTTCCTAAATTTTTGATTTGGTAAAGCTTCTACCTTTGGTCCTTCCTATTTTGTTTCTCAATAGTAATTTCTATGCAGATATTTATCAAACTTCTCTTATGGCACCAGATTTCCTGTTTCACTTCTGGATGTCAACTGTAAACAGCATTAAATGCAATGACTCGGTATATAAAATCATTGCCTAATTCAGATTGGTTTCAAGACAGAAAAACTAATAGAGAACTACATTAGTGTCTTAAAACTCAATAGTGACGGTAATACCTTGACAAAGTTATGCCTCAAAAAAACCCTCAAAGCAAATAAAATATTCAAAACACAAAACAAGTACTACGGTTACATTCTCTATGAAATCTATAAATGATCTAGAATAGGGATAGGAATCTGTACAGTTACCATCCATACGTGTGAAACTTCATCAGTCTGGTGTTAGGTATAATTTAAGTTGGAAGAGACTGAGATAGAACTTTAAGGATCTTATTGTAACTCCCTCATTATAAAGTTGGTAGGATGATCTAGTATGTGGTTTGTCCAGAATCACCAACTAATAAGTGAGTATTCCAGAATAAAGTTTCACAAACCCAGAAAACCTGTGAGTCATCATGTTGCCCGATTATAGGGGTGTCATTCCCATTATGTTTATGTGCATAGTGTTCCCTGGAGCACCAATCAGTTTGGAAAAATTAGACCAAGAATAAAGTGAGTGAGAACAGTTGCCATGGCAGTTAATTGTGAAGAAAAGATCTGATGCCCGAAGAAACTAATGAGATTGGGTTGAAAGTGTGATCTAACTATCTTCATATAAAAAATAAACGTTTCATGATTTATGACATCATCTGAAATTTCAATTATTTATGACTGATAGGAACTATTAGCTAAGGTTCATGATTATAAGCCTATGGGGAAATACCAGATACCATTAGGACTTTTATATTTATATTAAATTTAAGTAATATTAAAGCAGAGCAAGGTAAATGTCAACAAATTATCAATTTTTGCACAGTTGATCTAGAGTTTCCTGATGTGAATAGGACATTTCCCCATTAGCTATCGTGAAAGTTAACTCTTAACCAGGCCTCCGGTTCCAAAAGAACAAATGGCTCTGAAAAACTACATGTATCACGAACATTATTAGCTGAATACCTAGCTTATGCAAAAGCAGGGGGAATATCTCTTGCTTTTGAAGTAGTAAACATTGCTTTGAATCTCAACCAGCTGTTTTCTACCAGTATGGAATGGGTGAATTATTTAACTTGCTTTCCTTTGTATTCTCTTAATTATAAAAGAGTAATCTTTATATATTATTGTTATAAAAATTTTGAATAGCATATATTGCAGTACTTTGAGCATCATCATTTCTCAATAAACACTACAAACAAAATAGATCATCTATGAATACTGTGCACCTCTAAGTCTGCCTGGCAACTTCAGAAATATTAGCAACAACAATCGCAATCACAACCACAAAAACACAATCAATTAAACCAGAAAGGATTGGCTATGATTTTAGAAAAAGCACAGTGAAACTGGGAGATCTCAGATTCATCCCTATTATTCTCATTTTTATTAAACAAATGGAGTATTTTACAGAATATCCATGTTACCACACTGATTCTGTGAAAATTCAGTTTTGACAACTATCTTTATTTGTAATGAATTTCCCAAGGACATGAACTACCTTGATCTGATAACCATGTAATGAACTGTGACTACTTCTACTATGCAAAAAACTTCAATTGTTTATAGATAACTTTAATAAATGTAGAAGTTTGGAACACTCAAAGAGAATATACTCATTGCCTAGATATGTAATGGTTTAAATTATGAATTCTAAATATCAGCAATGGTTGTGGTTATAAACTTAATTTCTTTGTTTATTTTCTGAAATATATTTCATCCTGATGTGTCTGTAAATTGATCCTAAGACATAGGCCGAATGGAACTAGTTTACTCTTGAAATGATTACAGGAAGCAGTTGTAAGTGACAGAGGATGTAAAACAAGAAAAGTTGAAGAACCAGTTCAACAAAGCTTTATGGTGATTGCCAAGTGCTCTAAGACCATGAAACCTGCTGAGTAATCCAAAGAGCATCTCAGAATGATACATGCATTGGCCTCGATTCTACATTGGTCAACGGTCTTTAGAGATGGCTGTGAACTTTCAAGTTAGTCCTGAGTGGGTTATCCCAGGTATCCTACCTCCCTACCTCAAATAATCATAAGAGCAAGAAGCAGGATTTACCTGGCTCTAGTTCAAATGAAAATTGCTGGATTACCTTGAAGCTGGTTGAAGCAGTGGGAATACTGGTACAAGGGAACAAACAGATTTGGAATTATAAGAGTTGTCAATGCAATTAGATTCTTGTGCTAATCAGGATATTAACCATAATATAGATTATATTACTGAGGTTAGTTAAGTGAAACTCTTTTACTATCAAGGTTAAAACTTCTATAATTACACTCATATGGAAAATTATTATCTAAATGCCTATTTGCATTCTTCTTGAAGTGCTATAATTCAGATTTTTCTGCAATTGGGGCAATTTCTAGCATCTCTTATCAGTTACTTTCCATCCTTGCTTTCTAGTTAAAATTCCATGAATGTTCTGCTTGGGGTGTAGTACATTCATTTTAGCACTTTTAACTACGATGATACAGTTTCCTTTGTAACTCTGTCCTAGATTTGACTTAGAATCTAATTTAATATTCTAATTAAAATTAAATACTTCAGTTTTTCTTAATATACTACCCAGGGTTTGCAAAGAAATCTCTACCCTTACGGACAATTTAAAGCATACATCTGAGTATTTTTCAGCCTCACCAGCAGTGCAAGTTAATAGTGGATGATCTTTCATCCTGAAAAATGAATCCAGCTGTGTTACTACTAAGAATTGTTGGTGTACAGTCTGTTAAATAGCATGCAATTTCACTAAATCCTGATTAAAATGTGCAAATAATGAGATTACCATAACTATGTTAATTATGGTCAATTTACATGATACTTTTATTAGAAACATATTTTGTGCATTTTTAAAACAAAGTTTCCTCAATTATGAGATTATTTGTCAAGATGGAATTTGTTTGAAGAAAACCATAACAATCCCTTTTAAGGGCGGTATCTCTCATCTTGAAAAAATGTAGTGGGTTTTGGAGAAGCACAGTCTGTGACTATTAGGCTGATTTTCAAAATTACATAAGCATTTTAAAAATAGATGTTTGAGTTGAATTAAAAAATAATAGGTATATGATCTTAAGTGTAGACAAAATGTATGCAAAACTTTATAAAACAGCAAAGAATTACTACTATAAGTTTTTCACATCTAACCTAAAAAACTCAGTGCTGAGGCAGCCTCCACTTCTAAACATACCACTGTACAGATCTATGTAAGTTAATACTAATGTCCAATTATGCTTACACTGGGAATCCAAGATAATATGCTAATCAGTATGATGAAAAACAACCAGCAGAAGAAGCTGTGCTCTTCTCATACTCTTCATGCCAGATGCACTTAGGATGAAATACTTCACAGCGTTGAGGGCTGTTAAAGTATTGGCACAGTGTGGAAGCAGAACAACTGGGCAAGTTGCTTATGTAATCATTCATATTAATCATATATATCCTTAAGTCCTATAATAAATTCCTATAATTATGACTTTAAAGGTATTAATAAACTTTTGTTATGATATTTGATTAAATCTTGATAAATGAAATCTATTGCTATAA
The DNA here is from genome assembly GCA_004026765.1 of Micronycteris hirsuta. Taxonomy (NCBI): domain Eukaryota; kingdom Metazoa; phylum Chordata; class Mammalia; order Chiroptera; family Phyllostomidae; genus Micronycteris; species Micronycteris hirsuta. The sequence continues at coordinate 21,802 of PVJI01021245.1, forward strand.
TTAAAATTACACTACCTAGTATCTATAATGTTGGCCTTGAAACAATCTGAAATATGAAATCTGATAGGTTTAAATTCCAAAATACTTTATCATGTATTAACTATGAGTCTATTTTATTTGTTCATCACTTATGAATATATGATGGATAAATAATGCTCTATAGAAACACTACCACTTTCATGTTGTTAATAAAGGAAATTGTGTGCATAGTGTCAGAGTAAGTTCTTGAAATCAATCCCTCTTGGATCCATACCCTGATGGGTTTCCATTGTGTCACAACCCCGGGCAAGTTGTAAAAATAAACTACTTGTTGAAAACAATAGAATAAAATGAATGGAAGAATTGGAAATGAAAACAAGAAATTTGGAATACAATACAATAGGAGTAGATTACTGGGAAAGAGAAAGAACATGAAGACAAAACATTCAGGCAAAGCTACATGTACAAGAGCAAGAGTGTGAGGAGTGCTTCCTGGTAAATTCAAACCTACTTTACCAGAGCCAAAAGAGGAGGAGTAAAATGCGCTATGTTAAAAAAGAAGACTGGGCCCTGGCTGGTGTAGCTCAGTGGATTGAGCGTGGGCTGGGAACCAGAGGGTCCCAGTTCGATTCCCAGTCAGGGCACATGCCTGGGTTGCGGGCCGGGTCCCCAGTGAGGACCATATGAGAGCCAACCATACATTGCTGTTTCTCTCCCTCTCTGTCTCCCTCCCTTACCCTCTCTCTAAAAATAAATAAATAAAATCTTAAAAAAAAAAAAAAGAAGAAGACTGGAGCTTCTGGAGTTCTGTCTCTAAGTGAAAAAAATAAGTTGAATAAAATTATCATGTAGCATTTTATTGAATATTTTATTTATATTTTCTCCATACAGTATTTCACAGAAATTAGCTAATACTATAGTCATTGTAATTTTATTGTTATATATTTGTAGTGGAATTGAAATTTGACTATTTTTATGAATTAAGACAATTGGTATCAATTAATTAAAGTTCAAGATATCTCATTATTTTGTAATCAAATCATATTGACTAATAAATATTTTGAGAATTTTGTATTTTAATATATTTTATTGATTATACTATTACAATTGTCCCATTTTTCTCCCTTTATTTCCCTTGAGAATTTTGTATTTGATATGAGTACTTACTTACTGAAGACAATAAACAAGTGCATATTTTAGGAAATAAATAACCTGCTATTTGAAAAACAAGGTATCTTAATCCGTAACAATTCCTAAATATCTTACATGTCATTTAATACCCGAATGAGCTCTGGACAAATATTTATTAGTAAAACTAAAGTATATGTGTACATGTGTGTATTCGTGGATTTATTTATGTGTAAAAAACACATTTTATGCAACAAGTAAGATAAAATTGCAAAATATACATTTAATCGACTAAAATCTGTATATGTAAAATACAGGATATGAAAATATATCTTTATGAAATATGTGTTTTATTATAAACATGAATGCATGTATGTATTATATATATATAATTATATATAATTAAAAGGTTCAACTACAGTTCTTATAAAATACTTTTTGCATTTTTTATTTAATTTTATTTTTTTGTTCAATTACAGTTATTTGCATCCTCTCCCCTCCCCTCCTCCCCTCCCCCCAGCCCCCCTTCCCACCTCAGTTCCGTCCAGTGTCCTCCACAGTGATTCCTGAAAACCCTTCTCCCCATTGTCCCCTCCCGCCTCTCCCCTGTCTGTTGTTAGACTGTTCTCAATTTCAATGTCTCTGGTTATGTTTTGCTTGCTTTCTGCTTTTGTTGGTTATGATCCGGTTAAAGGTGAGATCATATGGTATTTGTCCCTCACTGCCTGGCTTACTTCACTTAGCATAATGCTCTCCAGTTCCATCCATACTGTTGCAAAGGGTATAAGCTCCTTCTTCCTTTCTGCTGCATAGAATTTCATTGTGTAGATGTACCATAGTTTCTTGATCCATTCATTTGTAGATGGGCACTTAGGTTGTTTCCAACACTTAGCTATTGTAAATTGTGCTGCTATGAACATTGGAGTGCAAAGGTTCTTTTGAATTGGTTTTTCAGGATTCTTAGGTTATAATCCCAGTAGTGGAATTGCTGGGTCGAAAGGCAGTTCCATTTTCATTTTTCTGAAGAAGTTCCATACTGTTTTCCACAATGGCTGCACCAGTCTGCATTCCCACCAACAGTGCAGTAGGGTTCCCTTCTCTCCACATCCCCTCCAACAGTTACCTGTTGCTTTGTTGATGATGGCCATTCTGACTGGTGTGAGGTGATATCTCATTGTGGTTTTAATTTGCATCTCTCTGATGGCTAATGATGTTGAGCATCTTTTCATATGACTCTGGGCCCTCTGTATGTCCTTTTTCGAGAAGTGTCTGTTTATATCTTTTGCCCATTTTTCAATTGGGTTTTTGTCTTCCTGGAGTGGAGTCGTATGAGTTCTTTATATATTTTGGAGATCAGACCCTTGTCTGAGGTATCATTGGCAAATATGTTTTCCCATATGGTTGGTTCTATTTTTATTTTAATACTATTTTCTTTTTTTTTAAAGATTTTATTTATTTATTTTCAGAGAGAGGAGAAGGGAGGGAGAAAGAGCAATGTATGGTTGCCTCTCACATGGCCCTCACTGGGGACCTGGCCCGCAACCCAGGCGTGTGCCCCGACTTGGAATCGAACCGGGACCCTCTGGTTCCCAGCCCGCGCTCAATCCACTGTGCTACACCAGCCGGGCACTTAATACTATTTTCTTTAGCCCCACAGAAGCTCTTTATTTTCATAAGGTCCCATTTGTTTATTCTTTCCTTTATGTCCCTAGCTCTAGGGGACATATCATTGAAGATGTTGCTGCGTGGAATGTCTGAGATTTTCCTACCAATGTTTTCCTCTAGAACTTTTATGGTGTCACGACTTACATTTAAGTCTTTTATCCACCTTGAATTTGTGTACGGTGTAAGTTGGTGCTCGAGTTTCATTTTTTTGCAGGTAGCCATCCAGATTTCCCAACACCATTTGTTGAAGAGGCTATTTTTATTCCATTTTATCCTTCTGCCCCCTTTGTCGAAGATTAATTGCCCGTAGAGACTTGGGTTTATTTCTGGGCTCTCTATTCTGTTCCATTGGTCTATCTGTCTGTTTTTATGCCAGTACCAAGCTGTTTTGATTTCAGTGGCCTTGTAATATAGTTTGATATCAGGAATTGTGATCCCTCCTGCTTTGCTCTTCTTTCTCAAAATTGCAGCTGATATTCGGGGATGTTTATGGTTCCATATAAATTTTTGAAGTGTTTGTTCTATATCCATGAAATATGTCATTGGTACTTCTATAGGGATTGCATTGAATCTATATATTTCTTTGGGGAGTATGGACATTTTGATGATGTTGATTCTTCCAATCCATGAGCATGGTATATGTTTCCATTTGTTTGTGTCTTCCATGATTTCTCTCTTCAGTGTTGGGTAGTTTTCTGAGTACAGGTCTTTTACCTCCTTGGTGAGGTTTATTCCCAGGTATTTTATTTTTTTTGTTGCTATCTCAAATGGGATTTTTTTACTGATTTCTGTTTCTGCTGTTTCACTGTTGGTATACAAAAATGCCTTTGATTTCTGGATATTGACTTTATATCCGGCTGTCTTGACAAATTCAATTATTAGATCGAGTAGTTTTTTGGCGGAGTCTATAGGATTTTCTAAGTATACTATCATGTTGTCGGCAAACAATGACAGTTTGGTCCCCTCCTTTCCAATTTGGATGCCTTTTCTTTCCTTTTCTTGTCTGATTGCTGTGGCCAAACTTCCAGAACTATGTTGAATAGAAGTGGTGATAGTGGGCAACCTTGTCTTGTTCCTGATTTTAGTGGGAAAGATTTTAGTTTTTGTCCCTTGAGTATAATGTTGGCTGTAGGATTCTCATATATGGCCTTTATTATGTTGAGGAATGCTCCCTCTATTCCCACTTTGCTAAGTGTTTTTATCATAAATGGATGTTGTACCTTATCGAATGCTTTTTCTGCATCTATTGATATGATCATGTGATTTTTGTCTTTGCTTTGGTTTATGTGATGTATCACGTTTATTGTTTTGCGAATGTTGTACCATCCTTGCATCCCTGGGATGAAACCGACTTGGTCATGGTGAATGATCTTTTTAATGTATTGCTGGATGCGGTTTGCTAATATTTTGTTGAGAATTTTAGCGTCAATGTTCATCTGTGATATTGGCCAGAAGTTTTCTTTCTTTGTTGTGTTTTTTTCTGGTTTTGGGATTAGGATGATGCTGGCATCATAAAAAGAGTTTGGGAGTCTTTCATCATTTTGGATTTTTTGGAATAGTCTGTGAAGGATAGGTGTTAGTTCCTCCTTAAATGCTCTGTAGAATTCTCCTGTGAAACCATCTGGTCCAGGTCTTTTGTGTGTCGGGAGTTTTTTGATTACTGCTTTAATTTCTTCCACTGTTATTGGTTGGTTCAGGCTTTCTGTTTCTTCCTTATTGAGTTTTGGAAGATTATATTTTTCTAAAAATTTGTCTATTTCTGCCCTGGCTGGTGTAGCGCAGTGGATTGAGCACGGGCTGGGAACCTAGCGGTCCCGGTTCGATTCCCAGTCAGGGCACATGCCTGGGTTGCAGGCCAGGTCCCCATGAGGGCCATGTGAGAGGCAACCATACATTGCTGTTTCTCTCCCTCTCTTTCTCTCTCCCTTCCCCTCTCTCTAAAAATAAATAAAAATAAAATCTTTAAAAAAAAAATTTGTCCATTTCTCCTAGGTTTTCATATTTCTTGGCATACAGTTCTTCATAGTAGTGACTTATAATCCTTTGTATTTCTGTGGCATCAGTTGTAATATCTCCTTTTTCATTTCTGATTGAGTTTATTTGGGTCTTTTCTCTTTTTTTCTTGATGAGCCTGCTTAAAGGCTTGTCTATTTTGTTTATCTTTTCAAAGAACCAGCTTCTGGATTCATTGATCCTTAGTATTGTCCTTTTAGTCTCTATGTCATTTAATTCTGATCTGATCTTGGTTATCTCCTTCCTTCTACTTGCTCTGGGTTGTCTTTGCTGTTGTTCCTCGAGTTCTTATAGGCATAGGGTTAGATTGTTTGTGTAAACTGTTTCTGTTTTTTTTATGTAGGCCTGTATGGCTATGAACTTCCCTCTCAGGACTGCCTTTGCTGTGTCCCATAAGTTTTGTGTTGTTGTCAGTTCATTTTCGTTTGTTTCAAGGAACTTTTTGATTTCTTCCTTAATCTCATCCTTGACCCATTCATTGTTTAACAGCATGCCATTCAGTCTCCATGATTTTGAATGTTTTGGGGTTTTTTCCTTTGGGTTGGTTTCTAATTTCAGTCCCTTGTGGTCAGAGAAAATGCTTGGTATGATTTCAATTTTTTTGAGTTTGTTGAGGCTCGTTTTGTGTCCTATCATATGGTCTATTTTTTGAAAATGTTCCATGTGCATTTGAAAAGAATGTATATTTAGCTTCTTTGGGGTGAAGGGCCCTATATATATCAGTTAAGTCCATTTCTTCTAGGGCATTGTTCAGTGCCACAATGTCTTTGCTGATATTTTGTTTGGAGGATCTGTCCATTTTTGACAGTGGGGTGTTG
>PVJI01021246.1:0-27394 GCA_004026765.1 Micronycteris hirsuta
GAGATCCAACCTCCTTTTTTTCCCTATTGGTTCCCTGTAAATCTTCCTCCATTATCCTTATCGTATTCTTCATCTGTTCAACTATTTGCGTCCACCTATTTTCCAGTTTTGTTAACAATTTGATTACAAGCATTTTAAATTGCGCATCTGATAGGTTGACTATATTGTCATCCATTAGTTGTAATTTGTTCTGATCCTTCCTTTTGGCCATTTTCCTTCTTTTTATCTCGGTGCACTTGTCAGCTGGCAGAAGCCTGCGACCTGGGTCTCTTTTTGGATGACGTTGCCTCTGGGGGCAGGGTCTGGGAGGAAGCAATGGCGGCCCCCGATCACCTCCAGCTTCCGTCACTCCTCCTCTCCCCAGCTCCCCACCGCCTCCTCTGCCAGACTCGGCTCTGCTGGCTCAGCCCTGGCCTCTCTCCGGCAGCGTTGCTGGCTTGCGGGATTCACCTGTTGTTTGGAACCACGCCCTGTTCAGGCACTGGCAGCCTGAGTAGCGATGCAATTCGCGGCGTGAGTGAGCCCCTCCGTGAGTGCTGCTTCCTCCGCCCGCTTCTGCCCCGTTTACCGGCCTGGATGTTCGTCCTCTCCCACCTCCTGGGTGTCGGTATTCCCTTCAGTTCAATTCTGTCCGTTCTGGTTGTTTAACTCTTTGCTTCTGCATTCATTGTTCGGACATTCTGGATGTGCGGGCAGCGAGTGCGACCACCTACGCTGCCATCTTGGCGGAAGTCCCAATACTTCATTCTTATCTTTTTGCATTTTAGCATGGTTCTCCTCTTATCATCAAGGAAATAGCTATTTTCATTTCGGGGGAAAAACATTTTATTATGTTCATTTCTCAATCATTTAAACTGACTATCCCTGGGTTAGTGTGAAGTACTTGTATGTGTTTTGGCTCAATTCAGTGATACTCCCTAAACACTAGGCACCGTGCAAGGCATGGCACGGGGGATCCAAGAAGACGTTCATTCCCAGTTCTCCACACTGCAGAGTCTGGCACCACTGACTTCTGTCCATGTACCAAGCTAATCACTTTATGTGCATTACCTCCTGTGAGCCTCACCACTCTGAGGAGGAGGTAAGCACTGTCATTATTCCCTTGTGTACGTGAGGAAGTATCAGAGAAGTTAAACTACTTGCTCAAGGTTGCACAACCAGAATTTAAAGCCAGGTGTTCTGCTCCTAACTGCCAGCTAGAGTATAAATAAGGTTTGGGGGCAGGCAGCAGACAGAAATAGGTAAATACAATATTGCGTAGAAAGTCCTGTGATAAAAGTATGCAGACTGCAGTGAGAGCACCAAGGCTGGGCAGATAACCCAGCCCAGGATGGGGAGAGCTGGCGGTTCCTGAAGGATAAGCAGAAAGAGGAGGTGGAGAGAATAAGTGAGGTGCAAATCCAAGCGGAGGCAATAGAATGAGTATCCAGCATTGATGGAGTATTAGGGGAGTGACATGTGGAGTTGGGGACCTATAATGTGCAAAGGGGAAAGGGGGCGACCAGGTTGGCCCACTGAGGAGCTTCACCTGTGCGCAGGAGACAACGGCCGCTTGGGGAAGACGGGGAACAGGTCCCTTCTTCAGACTGTGCTGAAGGCCAGAGGGAGGGCTGCAGCGGTGCTGGGCGCATCGGTGAGCCCCAACTACCTAGTGGCAGGCGGAGCTACTGTGAAGCTATTGAAGTGTCAGCTTCAGGGCCCACCCCCAGAAGACCTCCCTTCCAAGGCCTGGTTCTAATTTCGTCTTCATCATTTTGTTGTCTTTCTCTCAGAAAGCCCCCTCCCAAAACTGTTTAAGCTTCTGTTCCCCAAACCTAGATCTGCCCCCTGTGATAGTAATTGTTTTCTTGTGCCGGCACCCAATTCCCAGCGCTTTAGTAAAACCCATCGTCTTTACATTCCTCTTTTGACTTCAGTTTCTCTTCCTCTTTTTTTAAATACCTTGTTTTTCTTAATATCCTAGTCTATTCTTATCTTCTTGTTTTCATTTTGCCACCTAGTTATATTTGTTACTGTCAAACTTCTGCTCCATTTCATACCATTCCTCTCTCTCTCTGCTGCACCTCATGCATAATATTTTAAAGTGCAAACGACAACAACGACAACAGAGGCTGGTGGACTGGAAACAGGAGAATGCTGTGCAGGCCCCGCCCAGCAGGTAGCAGGGCCTCGGGCTGGCAGAGAGCCCTGCAGGCCCTCTCTGCCCCTTGTTGCCCAGCCTCTAACCAGCTTCTCAACTCTCCAGCTTTCTTCTTGCCCTCTCACCTTCTGTCCCCAAATGTTCTGCTAACTTACTTTTCTTCTCTTTTTACTTTGCCTCTGGTAGGCCTAAAGTTACTGCTCCAGGTCCTGTCTTTCTGCCAAAATCAAGCTTTGTTTCCTCAATGTGGCAATCATTAGGCACTCTAGCAATCAGTGATTACTACAGGGTGCCCAAAACATGGGGCCTTTGGGGTGGGTGCTAGAGGAGGAACCAGAGAGGTAGAGCCCACGCGCAATATGTGCACTCGTGTGCATATCGACTGCATATGCAAGTCAATGTGCAATGCTCACCCCCAGGCCCCCTGGCTCAAGCCTGCTCTGGGTGCCACCCTCAGTGTTGAAGCACCCCAGTTCTATCATGACCTGTGTCCTTTCCGTCCTCCTCAGACCCATACCATCTGAACCTTCTAGCAGCACCTGATTCAATGATCTGACACCAATGACTGTGTGTCCAACAATGCAACCAGTTAGGTATTCTCAGTAGCAGATCAGATAATGTGGTCTCCTTACCCATATTTCAGGATATAAACTCCTTGAGGGAAGAGGCTAGTTTTTTGTTTGTTTTTATGTGTGTGGGAGGGAGAGGGTGGAAGTTTGGCTGTCTACTAAAACTGAGTAAATATTTTGTTGTATAAATGAAAACCCAATGAGATAGTATGACCTCAAAATGTACCTTTCGTCATCCATGCTCACACAACTCAGCCTACTTCCTGGACCATCCACCCATCTCCCTCTCCATCGCGGGCTTGGCGAATGCGCCTTCCTGGGCCTACTGCTCCGTGCTCTCACCAGCCAAAACAGCAGGTCAGAGAGCAGAAGAGACATGCACAAAAATGCCTTAGTAACAAGTCCTGGGCCATTGAGTCTCCAGCAGGGTCAAACACTGTTTCACTTCTGAGTGCATTTTTCACCCTCCCAAGTCAAAGCAGCCAAACAAATGGCCACATGTCCACACTCACAATGTCAGATCAGTCAATAGAAATTAAAGGCCTTACTTAAAAACTGGCTGGTTGGCCCACAGAACTGTCAGGACTCTTGCTCGGACTACTGAAGATCAATGTCAGCATATGCATCATGATGCCAGACTGGTTATAGTTAGGAAGATGTGTGAGCAGAAAGGGCATGGTGTCATCTAGGGAACGTCAGCTGCCAAGCCTTCCAGAGACCTCACGGTTTGGATGCTCCTGATGAATATCTCACTGTCCAACATCAGACTTGCAACCTTAAGTACTTGGAAAACGGACTTGATCAACAACCCAAGAAATGATCAGACTTCCAGTACTAAACTCCAGCTAATTAAACACACAAGAGACTAAAATATAAATCAGAACACCAATTTATCCTTTTTACCTGGGTCATCTGTAGAAGCCAGAACACTCCAGTTCCCTAAGCCAAGTTCCACCCTTTCTCTGTGTCATTCTGAATGAATCACCTGAAGGTTGCTTGGTGAGATAGAAGCAGAGTTGGGTGAAATCATAACTTTATTTTGAATTTCTTGAGAAACTGCCAGTCTGTTTTCTAAAGCAGCTGCACCATTTTACATTCCCATCAGCAGTGTGTGAGGCTTCCCATTCCTCCACATCTTCGCCAGCACTTGTTGTTATCTGACTTCTAGTTAGAGCCATCTTGCTGACGATGACGTGGATATCGTCAGGGAGGTGCGTTTCCCTGATACTGTTTTCATGCACTTACTGGCCATGAGTGTATCTTCTTTGGAGAAATGCCTATTCAACTCATTTAATTAGGTTATTTGTCTTATTATTATTGAGTTGTAAGAGTTTTTTCTAAGTTCTAGACACAGACCACTTATCAGATATACATCCTTTTTTATGTAAATGGTACATATACAAATGATAGTGACTAAAACATTAAAGCATTTGATCGCTTTCCCCTTTACACGGTGTTTCTTTGCCTCTAAAACTCAAGATTTTTTTCAGCTTTAATATTTCTGGCACTGAAATAATTCTGTTGACAACATGTGCATGTGTTTCTTTTCCCTCCATCCCCAACAGGTGGAATTAAAGAGATGGTGTATCTTACAATTCAGGATGACTTGTCAAAGGGCATCTCAAGGTTACCACTGGGTAGTTACGGTTTTGTAGACAGAAGAAGGAGGGACCCATGGGAAGAAAAAAACTGGAAGAGGCAAACACCATCTTCAGATGTAGACTAGGAACTGTTGGGAGGGGAGTATGGGAAATATTTTTGTAAATATTTCTTAATATAGAAAAAATCTAAATGCTTTTGTCAGGCACAAGGAAGCCCCTAATTAGCTACTTGACTACCAAGTGTTCACCAGGGATCAGCAGCTCCTCCAGTCCTCATCGATCAGAAATCAAACCACAAGGTGTCAACAAGAAGGAGAGGCTCTAGGCTTTAGTTCAACAACCTTCTGCACAGTGGAAGAGGATAGAAGGGATTCCTCATGAACTAAAATGGCAGATCTGCCAAGTCACAGTAAAGAGCTGTTTTTACTACAGAAAATGGGCTCTCAACTTGTTAAAGGCTCTTCTGGGTATTAAGAATAGAAATTCCCACCCCCAAGCTGGCTTGGGTACAGAATGGTGGGATGGCGGTCATCATACAGAGATGCTGCCCAGCCAGCTGACCACCAGCACCTGTAGGGCCTTGGCAGACCTCAGGGCAGGGGCCACCAACCTCCGCCTCATGCCCCTATGAAGTTAGGGGTACAGGGTTATAGGGGTGAGGATCGGTAAGCATAATAAAGGGAACTTTTACTGAGTGCTGGCTACGTGTCAAGCACTGTTCCAATCACTTCACATTAGCTCATTTAATCCTGACAACGATCTGTGAAGCACAGACTTTGATTATGCCCCTTTCAGAGATAAGAACACCAAGGCACTGAGAGATTAGTAACTTGTCCAGAGTCACACAATTGGAAGTGGTGGAGCCAGGATTCAAACCAAAACAGTTCGGTTCTAGAGACCATGCTTTCAACCCCTGGGCTTTGTTTTCCTTTGATCCAGGGTCACAGACCGAACCTCACGTTCCAGACAAACGGCACACACAGAGGGACAAGGTGTAAACTGTAAATGAATCTATATTTTTCCTTATCTTAGATTCTTAAAGCTGAGCAGGACCTTCGAGATGATCTAGTCCAGTGGTTCTCACAAGGAAGTCCACAGACCCCTGAGAGTCTCCAAAACCATTTTGGGGGCCTCTGAGAGGTCAAAAGTTATTTCATAATAATACTAAGACACTATTTGTCTTTTTCACTGTGATGACATTTGCACTAATGACACAAACACAACGGTGAGTAAAGCTGCTGGTGCCTTAGTGTGAACCGAAGCAGTGGCACTGAACTGCAGTAATGGTCCCTGTACTCCTCAGTGCTATAGAGCGGCAGTTTAAAAGCAAAGCGCCAGGATTCCTTAAAAATGTCCCTGATATGCCCTGGATGGTGCGGCTCAGTGGATTGAGTGCTGGCCTGCGAACTACAGGGCCACTGGCCCGATTCCGAATGAGGGCACGTGTCTGGGTTGCGGGCCAGGTCCCCAGTAGGGGGTGCGCGAGAGGCAACCACACCTTGATATTTCTTTCTCTCCCTTCCCTTCTGTCTAAAAATAAATAAATAAAATCTTTTTAAAAAGTTTTTGATAAAACAGTAAAAATTATTAATTTTATTAAATCTTGACCTTGGACTTAACATGCTATGGGACGAAATGGGAAGGACAGAAGGCACATCTGCTGGATTCCTAGTACAAGGATCCTGGGCAAAAGCACTTGGGCGATGGTTGAGCTGTAAGCCGGACCAGCGGGTTTTATCATGCAGCATCATCTTCATTCGAGAGAACACCTGCCAAGCTGTGGGTCTTCAGACGGGGGTGTGAGACCAACACCTTCTCAGAAATAACTGAGCCTTCACGGAAAACAACTGGCATATTTGTTGCAAACGATAAAATTCAGTCTTTCAAATACAATGCTGAAGAATTTGGAAAATTTGCACCGTAGTGAGTTTAACAGCTTCCTAATACTTAAAGGCCTTTCTGGTAGATCTGTAGTGATGCTAACAGGTGCGATTTTTTGATATTGCATATTTGGTATTGTGTAATGGGATGTGTCAACAATTGGAACATCTACATGACTCACTAAACCAGAATTTTCTAATTGATGAATATATGATGCTATAAAACCCATCCAAAATACAAGATAGACTGATAAATTTTAATGAAACGTTCTGAAAAGTTCATTGATATCATTTCATATCCCATATTTATTAGACTTCTCCTCATTTTTCCAATTACACTTCTCTCTAAAGTTGGGTTTTCTTCATATACTTTAGCAAAGCAACATATTACAGCAGACTGAATGCAGAGTGGATATGAGAATCTGGATATCTCCCCCCTAAGCAGACATTAAAGACATTTGCAAACATGTAAAACAATGTTATTCCTCTCAATACTTTTTAGTTTTGAATATTAGTTACTTTTTTGAAAGAAGGTTGTTTACATTAATATGCAATTTACATTATTTTTACAGAATTAATAAATATTTTAAATGTATACCTTTTCATGTTTAATATGATAAATAATGACAGAATAACTCACATAAGTAAATGCCCTTGGAATTTTCAACAATTTTTAAGAGTCCTGAAAACCAAAAGTTTGAGACCCTCTGATCTAGTTCAACACTTACCATATTCCAAAAGTTTTTTCTTTAGAAAAAAAAAAAGGTTATATGGCCAAAATAAGTTTGAAAACTCCTGCACTTAAAAATACATGTATACAGGGTCCAACAGAAGTAACACCTGCTTGAGTGTGGCTGGTAGGGTAATAATATGGGTGTAATAATTTATAGTTTTAATTTGAACATTTCACCTAAAATGTCATATGGTGTGCTTGAGGTTGATGTTGTTATGTTACAGAAGTACATGCTTATGATTTTGTAATTAAAGAGTTCGTAATAAGAAAGGGACATTGTACTGGATCCTGTATACGGATGGCCCTGGCCGGTGTGGCTCAATTGGTTGGAGGGTAGTCCCGTGACTGAAAGGTTTCAGGTTTGATTCCTGTTCAGGGCACATACCCAGGCGGTGGGTTAGACCCCTGGTCCAGGTGCGTATGGAAGGCCACCAATTCATGTTTCTTTCTCACTTCAATGTTCCCCTCTGTCTCCCTTCCTCTCTCTCTAAAAAGAAGAGAAAAAATGTCCTCGAGTAAAGATAAAAAAAAACAGTGCGTGTATATATGTAAAGCACTATATATATACATGCACATATACATACGTTTCTTTACTTTAGAACTCTTAAGAACCCAAATTATATGCTCATGGACATTGTGATACTTTAGAGGGAGATGATAGTATACAGATTTCCCCAAATGTACTAGATCTCCAATTCTTTTTTTTTAAACATTTCTTTCTTTTTATATATTATTTATTTATTTATTTATTTATTTATTTTTAGAGACTGGGGAAGGGAGAGAGAAAGAGAGGGAGAGAAACATCAATGTGTGGTTGCCTCTCATGTGGCCCCCACCAGGGGCCTGGCCTGCAACCCAGGCATGTGCCCTGACTGGGAATCGAACCCAGTGACCCTTTGGTTCACAGCCCGCACTCAGTCCACTGAGCCACACTAGCCAGGTCTTGAGCTCCAATTCTTTATTCAAGGAATATTTATTAACATTTTGAAAAAACAGTTTTCTTTGGACCACCTTTTGAGAAATGTTGGTTTAGTACTATCTCCTCATTTTGTACAGAAAACTGAGCCTCAAAAAGCGGCTTGTCATGAATTACACTATGAATTAGCAGCAGTACTGAGATTAGGACTCAGATGTTCAGACTGCTAATCCAGCCTTCTTTTCCTCATTATAACCCTTAGGCCTCCCCAGGTCCCGCCTTCACTGGAATGGACTACAGCTTGGACTTCAGTTCATTTGCACCAACTAGTGCTTCTAATCTGTTGCCTTTGAGAGATAATCCTACAAAATGTAACAGAAAGTAGATTTCAAAACAGACAGATTACTTTTTATTGGGAGGGGATTATCTCTGTAATCCAATTAACTCAGCATGCCCTGGAGAAAACATAGGCTTTAGATTAGCATGGGGGGTGGGGAGGAGTTAGAAAAGGAAGTTAATTCATATGAACAGATTGCAAAATAAAGTGCATTTACACTTTTCCTAAATCCTAATCATTAATCTGCGAGGTGAACCAGTAGCTTTGAAAAGAATCTTCCAGCCATGAATCCAACAGTTGTAATGTTCAGAATGCTTCCTTGTGGATGTCCCAGTTTCCTCGGAGAGCTGAGTGCACTACTCCTTCCTAAATGATAAGTCTGTAACTCACTATATTTCCCTCTACTTCTTGACTGACAGGAAGCTTTGAACCAGGGAACGTATACATCCAGGTAACCAAATAAACACTATGAACCCACAGACAGTTCCCAAATTCCTGGAGATGGGAGATTATCTACGTCACATGGATTCGCTATATAATCTTTCACCTCTCATCAGTAGGCCATTTTTGCCCTCTCCAAATGAAATTACCAGAATTTCCAAATTCCCTTAACAATCTTCCCAGGTTTCCAGGCAAGTGCCTGTCCCAACTCAGGGTTGTAGCTGCTGAAAATCAGAGTGGTGGTCAGATTGTTATTCTACCTTCCCTTTCAGTATCTCCTATGCTAATGTGATCAATAATTATGCAGAGGGCAATAATATTAAACCACTTTTATCCCCTGAAGGAAATGCTTATGTGCTCAAGACAGCCTGCATTTTCTGAGTATATTCCAAAATCTCTGAAGATTTTATTCATGCAAGGTAAGTTTGACCTTCAACTAAACTCAAATCTATAATTTAAAGTGGCCTCTTTGACTCAAAATCCTTTCCATTTCAATGCCAAATGGATCATCAGCTGCTCTCCAAGTAATATTCGCTCCAAAGGAAGGTTCCTGCTACTGATCGATGCACATTTTTGCATTTCTACGCAGAGACTTACGTTCTGCTCTCCAGTATGTGACTGCAGCTTAATTGATGGAGGAATGCAAAGAGATTCGCAGGCAGTTGACTACTGTCGACTCATTGACTTCCCTCAGAGAATTCTTTCACTTGTCTTTTAAATTTTCCTTTCTTGTCAAAATTGCAGGTGCAGATAAATGCTGGAATCTTATTTCAATCAGAAAGTGCCAAGAACAAGAAAAGATGGAGAATTTTGATTGTTGCTGAGAACAGAGCCTCAAACAGCTGGAGGCCATCCATTCTCTTTTAGCTTCCATCCGTGCTCAAAAAAAATGCACTAAAGATTTCACGCCGTTTGTGCAGAAGATGAGGAAATTTACACTGAAATGAAGAACCGCACTCCCAAAATAACACTAACCTAGAAGAGCAATTCTGGGGGAAGAGAGACCTTGAATATGGTAGGTTCAACCTTTGGGAGAAGGTCAAGGGGATGCCCCAGATGAAATTCCCATGCAGCAGTTAGCTGATAATGCACTTGCCTTTCCTTCCAGGGAGCCTTAGAGCCAGCTCAAGGATTTTCACCTCAGCCAGACTTTCTCCCCTCAGACCAAACAAATGTGTGTTTCCAACAACTTCTGAGTAAACCTGGAAATGGTTATGAGGAGGAAAAAGACAAACCAACCCAACTCTTACTTAGCTGTCATGCAGAGCCTCTCCCCCAGTGGGTGAAACAATCCGTCCCAGGATCCACCCAGTGTCTGCTCATAAACCTGCTGCCATGCAGATCTGAAAGACTCTGTTTCCAGCTGTCTCCTCACTAGCCTGGGCCCGGGACCTTGGCATCAGAGATCGTGCTTGAGAATTTATGAATCACCTGCCTCCTGACCAGCTCCTAGCATGCAGTAGGTGCTCAATAATGAACAGAAATGCAGCACCTGGTAACTATTTGTTCATGTATGAAAACACCAGCATCTGCTTCAAGGTCACATCTTTATCCTTCCCTGTTTCTGGTCCTAATTTCCCCTTGGCCCCAGCCTTGCCATTCCCCCCCTGCTCTTCCTCTGCTCAGATCTGCACTGTCCAGTACAATAGCCGTTGCCACGTGTGGCCACTGAGCACTTGAAATGTGGCTGGTCCGAACTGGAATGCAAGTGTCAAATACACACTGGATTTCAAAGAGTTAGTACAGAAAAAGAATGTGAACTATCTCGTTGGTGATTTTTATATTGATTACATGTTGAAATGATATTTTGGATATATTGGGTTAAATGAAATATACTATTAAAGTTGATGCCACCTATTTCTTCTTCTCTTTTTTAAATGTAGCTTCTAGAAAAGTTAAAATAATCCATGTGTCTCACATTCTATTTCTACAGGACAGCAGAGACTCAGACCTTAACCTGGCTCCCATTCTGACCGGCCAGTCAAACGGTGAGCCCAATGACTTGCCCAACATGATGTCTGCCCAGCCAGCCCTGAGGTCCTCCAAAAGTTCCAGAAAGTCCCAGAAGCAAAGAGCAGGCCACTTCCACTGTCTCTGCCTCAGGTCAGCCACGCTGCAACTGCAGCAAGGGCCTGCGGCAGGGCGTGCTTTGCTGCCCTCTGCTGGCAACATGCCCGTTTCCACGAAGTCAGCAGGCTCTGGCTTCCCTGGACTCCCTGGACTCTCCTGCTACACCAGCTGTCCTGGTGCCTCTCCTCTGCTTCCCACGTCCCCATCCTTACCATTGTGTTTTCAAGAGGAGGAATAGAAAGAAAAAGGGAGACTGCACCTTTTCAAAAGGAAGCTGTACTCTGGAGAATTCAGGATTTGTTTGGGTGCATGTGTGTGTGTGTGTGTGTAAGATCACTATGTATGTCCTACAAAAACAAAAGTATCTTGTATTCCTCACACTTCACTCAGGATTAATATCACGTGGGATGTTTGCTAGATATACAGATTACCAAACCTCTCTACTGAAAACGCTGCGTCCGTAGTTAGCGGTGAAACTCGGGAATCTGTTTTAAACAGCACCCTAGGTGATTCTTATTTCCCCAGAAATATGAGAGCCATGGTTATGGAGCAGAGCTCCTCAAACTTGAAGGTGCTCACTGACCACCTAGGACCTTGTTAAATGCAGATTCTGATCCAGAAGGTCTGGGCCGGGGCCTGAGACCTGACACTTAAAACAAGGCTCCCTAACGATGCTGGTGCTGCTGGTCCATGGCCACACTGCGAGGAGTGAGGTTCTAGATACTCAGGCTCCACGCCCCCCCCCACATGTGCCCTTAATAGCACACCTATTCTTTTGAGAGTCACTAGGAGGTCTGCTGCTACCTACCACTTCCACTGAGGCGTCTCCAAAAAGCAAACTCAAATTCTTATTTCCTTCATCTGGAAAAGCAAGGATGCCCCCTTTTGACAGCTCAAAGTACTTCCTGTAAAATGCCAGGAGAGGAACAATAGGTGTATTTTCTTCTGAAACAATTATTTTTAGTTATATGGGTTACAAAGAATTCCCTTACCTAATAGACTATTAATTCCTGTGTATTGAAACCATGTAGGGATCCTGGACATTTAAACTGAAGATATGGTGGCGGGGGTGGAGGGTACCCCAGAGCCGCTAAGGCTGTTCCCTCTGAAAGACTGCCCCCGGAATGAACCACGCAGGCGAGCTGGGGCTTGGGGAGTGAGTGGCTGCCTTTACACACTGTCCATGATCTCCACTCTTTAAATTCAGTTCCTGCCTTTCTTTCTTAACCCTTCCCTCCTTGGCGCACAGCAGACATTTTTAGTGCTATCCGATCGGGCCCTCATGCTGCTCCTGGTGGGTCCCAGTGACTCTCTGAAAGTTAGACCGTGGGGGAGTCAATGTGGAGTGCCTCTGTTGTAGTGGCTTTGGCTAAACCACAAGTTGAAACGTTCTCTTTCTAATGGGGAATTTTGGATTTACCCAAAGTCATGCCTGAATTTCCCAAGACATCATGAGACTGCATCATAAACTGTGCAATTTCCAGACAGTGAAATTGTGTTTATTAATCAGAAGCCCATTTGGGGGGGGGACCTTAAATGACAAAATGTGACATAGCATTAGGTAAAAATTATCTGACCATTCTGTTCCTGGCGTACTTCCCAAGGCTTAGAATGAGTCTAGCATAGATTCACGTACCTTATATGCTGGCCATTCGGCGGGAGGGGGTTGTTTATTTGTTTTGTTGTTTCAAGGCCAAGGAAATAATCTATCTTCACAGTTAATACCTTACCACCCTCACCCCTGCATTTTCAAAAGAGTCCTTCCATAGTTAGCCACATAGCACCCATTAAAGTCAAATTTCCTTAGATGAGGAAGTCACTGAATACCTAATTACACAGCCAATGCTGGGAAAAAAAATATTAAGATTGCATTTACATTGCTAGCTTTCCTTTCCCATTACACAACAGAAGATTTATTCTTTCATCTAGTATGTGAGCATTGCTCTTGCAAGCTTGTGGTTCCATGTAACATATATTAGTATATCATTCACTATTAGCACCAATCTTGACAATCTAGAAGTTATGCCTCTCTCAATGTTATATATAGTCTTTCTTCTGAGCTAGAAACAACCCAGACCAAAAATAATCACCAAATCCCACATCCTGGCTGTCACTTACCCAGACAGAATGACATTGCAACACCCCAGGGCCCCACAGATCTCTTGTGAGCCGTGTGGATTCCTGCCATGGGCTGCACCCACTCAACTACCAAATGCAATTCACTGGCAGAAAGCCCATTGAAACCTTTATCCAGTGGCATGTTTGGGGTTTTTTTCTGGACAGGTTGCTTCTGCCTGTGGAAATAAGTGAGTACTCAGTGATCAGTCATTGTCTAGGGACCAATCTTAGGTCACACTGAAAGTGACCCAACAGAATGTGCAGCACACATGTATGCATGCTCACCGATATTAATTTCCAAATGCTTAGACCTTGGAACATGCATGCAGTTTAATCAGAAGCAAAGCCCAATACCCCCGCTCTCAAACTTCGAGGTCAGAAGGTAACAAAAGAAAAACTGCAACCTTTAATTGGGCTGCTGCCACGGCCTCAGGTGTGCGGGTGTCACCTAGCTTTTCCAGATGTCAGCAGAGAGCCAGGATTTGATAGATAGACAACTTAGCCCTCACTCTTGGGAACTGCTACTTCAATGCCTGGATCACCTACCGATTCACATTGCTAGCGGGTTCCCAACGAGTGTGGCTGACAGACTGTCGAGCTGAGGCAGCTACACTGGGGAACAGTTTGCTGAGTGACCAGGCAGAAGTCATCGTGTCACACAGAGCCTTGGCAACCTGCTTGGGGCGCGACCCAGCTTCCTGGGCTCCTTGCCCCGTGCCTCCCGAGACCGCGCCAGGATGAGCCAAGCCTAACCACTCGGTGCCCAGACACTGGCACGTGGAGCCTGGGGCTGGACAGCGAGGTCTTGGGGTTTTCTGCTTCTCATAGCCACTGTCACAAATGCTCCCAGCTCTAACTTCCCAGGCTCCTAATGAGTCTTGTGTTTGCAAAAGTGAGAGTGAGAGGTAAAACCCCCGGAAGAGTCTTCCTGGGGTTCAAAGAATAGGAAAACATGTACTGCTGATGAGTGGCTCCAGTCAAAACAGCCCCTTGGAGCCTTGGCATCAGCTTGTAGCCCTGTTATAAGGGGGACGCCCCAGGGCCAGATTTCCAAAGTCTCTGGGACTCTTCTCAAGCTCAGGGCTTGTGCCTCCTGGAGTGACAGTCATGACCTCTGCCCAGAGAGCCACTGTCACACCAATGGAATAGCACTGATTTATTTTTTGGACAAATCCCATAATTTATAAATTCCCCACGCCACCCCAGTCTGCTTATTACAGAGATTCTCAAGTGACTTAGTCTCAGGGTCCCTTTACACTCTTAAAAATTATTGAGGACTCCAAAGAGCTTAAGTTCATGTGGGTTACACCCATCGAGATTTACCATACCACACACATTTCATTACCCACTGGACTGACATCGTCACATGTCAAGTAGCCTCTGGAAAATGCCACTGCACGCTCGTGAAAGACTGAGTGACAAAGGCGAACAGAATCTCAGTATTTTTGTGAACAGAGCTTTACCTCCCAGACCTCGTGTAAGTGTCTCAGAAACCCGCAGAGGTCCGTGGCTCACACTTAGACAATCACTGACCTGTCAACTGACTACTGTCTTGTCTGACATCAGACTTACTCATCCATTCCTTTGGTTCCTTGGTCTCCTCCACTTGCACGTAAGCACCATGAAAGCAACCACTTGGTCTTCACCCCAGTAACCGTAGTTTCTGAAACAATGCCTGAGATATAAGGCGTGCACAATAAATTTTTGTTACAACAATGAATAAATGCTGAGGTAATGTAGCAAGACAGACCCTCCCAAGACGAGTGCTGGGAATTCTAAGATAATACATTAAAGCATGCTGCCCAGCACTGGCCACGTGGTCTGCATTCAATTTCCTTACATTCCCTCATGGCTGAGAGGGCAGCAGATTGAATCCTCCAAGATCCCAACAGCCTTCACAGGCCAAGATATGAATAGGGATCTGGGGTTGCTAAGAGCCCTCCCTCAAGGCAAGATCCCAAAGAAATCCTGGCTATTTCTCAGGCACAGATAAGGATCCCTAAAAAAGAGCATGGCAGAAATTCCTCCTTCCTGCAGCTGGTTTCACTGCCTGAACTCAACCAGGGTCCAAGTTCTTCAGTGCTGACTAAAATCGACTAGTCAACCACTACTTAATCTCCACTCCACTGTGAAACCTAAAAGAGAATTACCACTGCCAGAAGGTAAAGTCACTAAGTTCTGTTCTTAAACAAAAAAAATTTAGAGTCAGTTTTCTGGGACATTTCCTGATTGGCAGGCATACCCTTCACCCTGTGACATCCCTCCCTCCAGACTGGCCCTCCGCATTGCCTAGGTCCCTGGGCCCACAGCACAGGCAGGTGACCCTGCTTCTGTCTTATCTCCCTCTGGTCAATCAACATCATACAATGTTTAAAAACAATTTTTTAAAATACAGGAAGGATGTAGACTCTCACCGCAGTGTTCCATTAATCAACAGACGTGAGTTTTGCTCTATACACTCAGGATGTAAGAAATACCACATTGATTTTTTTTAGCCACTCTCCCTTCTGTCTGGTGGGATATTTCACACCAGGTGTTACAACCACTCCCTCCCCCGTGGCAAGCCCAACAGTGGTCATCACTGAGAAGAGCTGCCTCCAGGGGCATGGACACGTTGGGAAGTAGGTGGCTTTCTCAGGGGATGCAGAGTGATGGGGGAAGAGGGTGTCTCTTAAACAGGATAGCCAGAGAAAGCCAGTGTGGCCAGAGCAGAGTGACAGTAAGGTCAAGAAGGAGGAGGAGACCACTTCATGTCACTTTATAAGGTTTGTCAAGGAGGGAACTTTGTTCAAAGTGTGGCAAATGCCATTGGGTGGTTGTGAGTAGAGGGTGGCATTGCCGACTTGCTCTCTGTATAGAGCACCCTCACAGCTATGTGGGAAATAGACTGTAGGTGTGGGAGGAAAGCAAGAATTGCGGCAGAAAGACCAGAAGACAGGAGGGTATCAAAGGGGCCCAAAGGAGAGATAGGGGTGACTTGGACCCACAAGTGGAAGTGATGAGACGTTGTTCCACCAAGATATATTTTGAAGACAGAACGGCTATAACTTGAGGTTAGACTGATGTGGGTATAAGGAAAACAGAATAATCAATGATGACTCCTGGTTGTTCAACCTGAGCAACGTCTAGACAAACCAACTGAGAGGGAGAAGATGGTGGTAGGAGCAGATTTGAGGAATACAATTAAGTTCTATATTGAAGAGGTCTAATTTGAGATGCCTATTGGACTACCAATTGGAAATGTCAGGTAGACAGATGGTCTTACGCAAGAATGGAGTTCCAGGGTGCAGCAGAGATTGGAGCTGAAGATATATATTTGGAAAATAGGGATGGGTAGACCTCCTCACTAGGAAGTCATAACTCCGCTTGTGTGATCCTGTCTTCTCTCTTTTCATAGGGAAAGCAAAATGATCATTGGAAGAACAGAGACAGTTAAACCATCTCTTAATACATTCTCATTTGTCCCCATCTTTGGCCCTAATCATCGGTTCCAGGAGCACAGGAAAAGTCCCTGTCAATACGGTACTTCAGAGATAAACCTCTCCTGGAATATCGTTGTTCACAAGAGAAGGGAAATACAGCCACTGCTGGAGGAGGATGTGGGATCAGAAGGCATTTCCTTAACTGGGGAATATTACCAGTGAATATGCTTGTATGCTGAGGGGAATAATCCAGTAGAGAGGAGACAGTAATGATACAGAAAAAAAATCATTGCAGGCGCAAGACCGTGGGGAGGCAAGAAGTGAGGGACCAGTGCATAAGCGGTGCCTGTGGCAAGGTTGGGATAGTCATCGTGACAACCAGGAAGCAGAGTGTGTGTGGCCACCAGTGCAGATATATTTGAAGATTTTGAGGTCATTTTCTGCAGGTTGTTTTTATTTAGTCAGTGAAAAAAAAAAGGAGCCCGACCAATGGCTAAGAAGGGGAGATCATATCAGATGACAACAGAGGAAAAGGTATAGAATAGACATTTTGAAAGAAGAGACTAGCTTCACCCTGGCAATGTGCAGGCAGCAGGGCAAGGTTGCAGGCTCTCGAGATTCAGCAGAGTCGAATCAATTGTGGGCTTTTCTTCAGTCACATCCAGCTGCTCAGGGGCAGGCAGGGAGTGGAGGAATGATGTTTAATCACAGCTGAGGTTTTGCCAAGGAAATATGGAGACAGAGAAGGGCAGGTAAATTGAATATTCTGTAAGAGTGTCACTTTAGGGGTGAACCACGGAATCCAAAGTGAGCAAGGTGGGAAGTAAGGACCCGAGGGGGGCTGTAGGGAAGTGGGAAAGCGAAGTCAGGTTGGTGGAGCGGAAGTCCCAGGGAGGCTGAAGAATGCTGAGCCTCATAAAGACGAGATGCTGGGGGCTTCCCGTAAATTTCCTCCACACCGTGACACAGGTGTTCCCACTGTTCTTGCTGTGATTCCCTAGCATTGCTCCACTTCCTACCTTTCTGTTAGGTCAAATTGAAGTTAGCTTATCAGTCTCTGCCACCTTGGAGGTATGCTTGCCTCAATTCCTCTGCAGATGAGATTCATAGTTTCCCAAACCTACCTCACTTTCACTAGGGAGAGAGAAACCTCTTTTGTTCATGATCATTTTTTTTCCCTTTTCTTGGTCACCTTCCTCCCTTACATCCACCTCTCCCTCCATGGGCCACCTGAGACCCAGTAGAAACTTTTTCTCTCCAACCAACCCACTGACTCCTTTCCCTATGGTGCCTCCTGCACCACAGTTGCGTCCTAGTTTTTCTGTTGACTACTTTTCTGTGCATCGAATTGGAATAATGAATAGGTACAGGTAAAGTTTACAGGGGAAGGACGTGGCTGCCATCCTCATCACAGGGAATAATTGGCAAAAGTATAGAACTAATTCAGTCTGTAACAGCTCATGCAGTCAGAGAGAGTGCCTTGCTCTGTGTGCATCTCTTATGACAGCATAATTATTTGGGAGCCTGTCTTGCTCAGGAGGACAGCGAGCACAGGACCATAGCTAGTCTAGCACTGGCTATGTCAGTAAGAGCCCCAAATTCATAAGGAAGAATGGGTTACTAATCTGTCAAGAGGATGGGAGGGATTTGTTTCAGCACAAACTCAAAATCTCCTCTGACTCCAATTCTTTAAAAATCTGCTTTAAAGTAATTATTTTCTATAATACCAACACCTTTATTTTAGCAAAGACCACTCATTGTATCTCAAAATCCATTCTCTCTTTTTTAAAATAACAGTACCTCTAAATTTTAGCTGGACATGTAACCATGACAAAAAAATTATATTTTCCAGACTCCCTTGCAGTGAGGTGTGGTCATATGTCTAAACTCTGAGAACGATGGGAAGTAAATTTTGGTGACACTCTTAAAGGTAAGAGATGTGCCAGCCCTTCGCCCTTTCCCCTGCTTCTATCCTGCTCCTTGGAATGGAAAGAAACTAGAGAGAAGGAGCCAAGGTCCCTGACGACCCTGTGGAGCTGAGCTACTCTACCTGCCCTGCACCATCTTTGCAAGGGAGAAGTAAACTTCTCTCTTGTTCAACCCACTGTTAATTTGGGGGCTCTGTTACACATATCTGAAATGGTACCCTAACAGCCTCATCCTTCTCTTTCTTTAGCCATGTATGTGTCAAACACATACAAAATCCTAATTCATGGTCTGATCCTCCCATCCTTTATTCCATTCTTGAGTCTATCATTGATAAAATTGTCACTTTGGTGATTTTCTCCTTACTAATGGAAATTTTGAAATTATATCTAAGGACAAGTCTTCTTTCTGAATGTCTTGTGTCTACAAATGCAATAGCTAGATCCTATCCCCAAATTTCTAGTGATAAATGAATGTCTTTAGGTAAGTCAAATAGCAAATGCTGGAGTAATTGAACAGTAATCTTTGAATAGTAACCTTTAAACAGTTGTGTTTAGTTCTGAGCATTCTAATAGAAATGATTTCCTTTTCAAGATGCCATCTTGCCCCTACTCCATTTGTATTGTTATTGCTAAACCTCCCAATTTTAATTATCATTTAATTATCTTTATCTACAGTTGAGTGCCCCCCCTTCTGTTGGAAAGCTTATTTTACATAAACCAAACCATGGGTAATTACCTATCAAAAGCAGATTTATCTAAATTCCCACTGAAACCAGATGAGGCAGTTCCTTTAAGTCATAAAATCACTCAAAATTAGATCCAGGAAAAAAAAAAGACAGCATTGAATTTATAGAACCAACAACATCATAGCTACTATAAGGAATCAATTCTTACCCATGTTGACTAGTGTGGGAGTATGGAATCTTAATTCTAGATTCATCACCTAGGATAAGTATTTTGGCAGATACTAGAAGTGGATTCACTCACCCTTTTTTCTTGCCTTGACTACAGAGGCTATGGGAAAAAAATAAAACCCTGTATTCTCAGCCCCATCTCATCTCCTTGCTGTGAGGGGACACCATGATACAATTTTGGCCAAAGAGACATATGTAGAAATCTCCTATTTAAAACATGAATTCTCAGTATTTCCACTCTTAGGTATATGCCCAAAAGAATTGAAAGTAGGGACTCAAACAGATACTTGTATATTCACATTCATAGCAGCATTATTCACGATAGCCAAGGAGTGGAAATAATCCAAGTTTCCATCAAAAAATGAGTAGAGCAACAAAACATGGTATATACACACAATGAAATATTATTCAACCATAAAAGGAGTGAATGTTTGCTTGTTTGTTTGTTTTGTTCATCAGGTTCCTCGTGTAGGTGAGGTCATATGGTATTTGTCTTTTGCTGCCTGGTTTATTTCACTTAGCATAACACTCTCCAGTTCCATCCACGCCGTTGTCAAGGAAGGTAGGAGCTCCTTCTTCCTTTCTGCTGCATAGTGTTCCCTTGTGTAAGTGTACCATGGTTTTTTGATCCACTCATCTACTGATGGGCACTGAGGCTATTTCCAACATTTGGCTATTGTAAATAACGTTGCTTGTGTGCCTATTTTTTACTTAACAAATTGCAAGTCTGGATCTCTCAATTCTGTATTTTGCTTAAAGATTCAATATGCTACTGACTTTAAATAGAATTCTAGTTCTATTCTGCATCATTATTGCTAAACCTCCCAATTTTAATTATCACTTGATTATCTTTATCTATAGTTGAGTGGCCCTCCTTCTGTTGGAAAGCCAGTCGATGTGCCTTTAAGGCAGCTTATTTCTGCCCTAAGGCTAACTGGAGATAGAATCTATAATCAGCAAAGACAGAGGATCGTGGCTCCCTAAATACTGTTTTGCTTCTCTACCTTGAACACTTGGAGGACAGATGGTATATTAAAAAAAGGAAAGATGCACAACTTGCCACTTGCTGGTGACGAGGAAAGGAGCCCTTTCTGGAGGCAGGACACGCCCATGGCAGATGAGCAAGAAGAGATAGCCTTCTTGGTTTTTATTGTTTTGTTTTGATTTTTGCTTTTTAATCCTCACCCTATTTTTGCTTTTTCATTCGTTTTTAGAGGGAGAGGAAAGGAGAGAAGGGAGAGAGAGACACCAATGTAAGAGAAAAGCATCTATTGTTTGCTTCTCATACACTCCCAGACCAAGGATCGAACCGAGGTATGTGCCCTGACTGGGAATCGAACTCACTCCAATCAACTGAGCCACACCAGCCAGGGCGATAGATATTCTTCACAGAAACTGGAGTTGTTCCTCCATTTGGGGGTCTTGCCACAATATTTTATCCACCAATTGGGAAGCATGTCAATGAGGGACAGTGTCAGTGAGAAGACTGAGCCATCATCACGGCCTGAGTATCTGTGCTCAGATGCTCTCTCCTCCTCTCCTCTGGGTTCTGGGTCTCTGCTTGACACATGTTTCTTACTTGTTAATAATAATAAGCTAACATTTGTCAAGTTCTTGCTTTCCCAGGCACTGCCAGAAGCATTTTACATATACTAGCTCATTTAAATCTTACCATATCCCTGTCAAGTACACACACATTATTATTTCCAATTTACAGATGAGGAAATTGGGGCAAAGAAAACTCTGAATAATCTGCCCAGGGTCACACAGATAAAAAGAGGCAGAGCCAAGATCAGAACCCAGACCCTCTGGCCTCAGATCCCTCGTACTTAACCCCGACTTTATGCTGCCTCTTAGGTCCCATAGAAAACTGTTTACTCTGTATAGTATCTCAGTCCCCAATCGTGCTTTAACTTCAAAATATTTTTAACTAGTATCCTCTCTACCATCACCATGGGCTGTTTACAAAGGAACAAAAATAATGTGCATCTCTGCGTATGATTATACAAGTCAAATAACTTTCTATTTCATAATTACATTAATTAGGGTAACAGCAGCTATTATGGCTACAACCCCCAAGTCTTATTTGCCTAACACAATGTAAGCTTAATTCTTGCTCAAGTAGAGTGCAAAATAGCCATTCCTAGTCAGATGATGACTCTCGCAAACAGACTTCCATCTGATGGCTCCACCATCTTGGAAACTCATGGCTTCTAAGGTCACCATGTTCTTCTAGATCAAGAGGAAAGAGAAAGAGTGGCAGTGGGGGTGTGTGTGCTCATCTGTTAGAGGGTCTTAGGGGCCAGGCCTGGAAGTGGCACACATTACATGGGTCATTGGCTACAACTCAGTCACATGGCCACACCTAACGGCAAAGAAGGCTGGGAAATGTCAACCAGCTGTGTGCCAGGGAAAACAAGAAAACGAGTTTTGGGTGAACACATGGCAGTCTCTGCCCTAAGCCTTCCCACAGTGCATTTTCATTGTCAATGTTTTTATAGCTCTCCTGAGCCAGAGATTTAGGTCACTGCAAAGTGTCATGAGCAAATAGGAAGGACCAAACCAGAAAGTGAAGACTGTCCCCTCTAGACTACATCTATTACTACCTACCCTTATGCCTTTTTTTAACCTTATAGATTTTAAAACCACAAGTAAAATGGGACATTTTGAAGCTTTCATGAATTGCTCCCATAGACAAGGGTCGGCTAAGGTCTGATAATATAATCAAACACATATGCCCCAGCTATGAACACTTTTGTGAAGCTTGTACCTTAATACCATTGTGAGCAAATACTGTCTTCCAACAAATAAGATCACGACCTCAACCAGCAGGAAACAGTTATAATTTTATCCCCTCTCTGTTTAATTTATACTTTAATACTCTGGTATGACTTAGAGGTTAACTGAATGTATGTTTATATGTCATACCAGATAAAAAGGGGTGGCACTGTGGTCTCTCTATCAAAACTAGTGATGATCCCAGAAAGCAATTGGTCTGCATGTCTATTATCAAACAAAAATATATTTACTTCCTGCAGTAGAGTAAGATACTAGTTAAGCTGTAAGATAAATTAAGGTGTGGCTTTTAAAACACATTAGCAGTGTAAGATGACTTTTAAAGAAAAATCCCATCCCTTAAAAATCTAGCATGATATATCCATAAATTTGGTTGGTACTTGCTATAAATATACCTCTTGCAACTATGCCAAAAATACATATTTAAATAAGGACCAATAGACAATATTTGAAATTGAAAAGAATAACTATGATGTTCAGACAATGTGATTATTTGTGATTTAACTTTTTCAAAATTTTCTCTGTTTCTATGTTTTTTATAATTTATTGCCAAAAAAAAAAAAAAGAAAGAAAGGAAGAATCCTTTCCTGTCCTTAATCCAACTACAATAACTCTTCCATTCTTTAGTGAAAAACAGTCACCATTTCTATCTAGTTCGGCAGACTGGGTAGTTCCAAAGTGAAGTGAAGGACTTTTAAAAATTATAGTTTCCTGATAAGGATGGATGAAAATTAATTTTTTAAAGACTGACAAAAGAACACTTTCCTAGAGGATATACACACACTGGTTAGTTTTTTCTGAACACTGAGGATACCCAAAGCCTACTACTCTGACCAGCTTTTCATTATTAAGAAGCTGAGAGGTGAAGATACTCTTTGACTTAGAGAATATTTTATTTGCAGAAGCTCCAAAGAGATCCTTCTTTTAAATATTCACTGTGTTCAGTGTTCCCTATCACCTCAGGGATTTACTGAGAACTCCAAGAAAGTCTGCTTTGCATCCGTAGGCAAAGGTTAGCCACTTCAGGGCATTGGTGTATGTGATGTGTTTTCCTATGGACAATATAATTCTGCCCCAGAAAATCGCTTTTTGTCTGCAAGGTCTTTCAAACTGCCTGAACATCCTTGAGATTCATAAGCTAATCAGTGAGTATCAAAACATGTCACTTGAATCCAAGCCCATGATTTCCTGTATTTATTAAAACATTTGTTTTTGCGGCCATATTAGGTGCTCACCTCACTTACTTAGATGTTACTTAACATCCAAGAATACTTGAGGGCATTTGAAGCTTCCCCAAGAGGCCAGGTCAGGCATTCAAGGCTCTCTCCATCATTTATTCTGGTATTTTTAGCTGAGGCATATGCAGAGAATTACTATAGTTCTCCACATCCTGTATTCATAATTCAGTATTTATTTCCAACAAATCCTTTATATATATAAAAGTTACCCACTAGCAAATGATGCTTAGGATGAATAACTACGTCTTGGTGATAAAAAACATGATACAGAAGATAAGAATTCACACATGACAGTGGGTCAGGAAAATGTCCCTACTTCTTATTGGCAGACAATTCTCCATGAGTCCCTTGTGTTTCTGCTCAACTCCTGACAGCTTTTATTCCAGATTATCTGTTTAAGTGCACAGCCTTAGAAGATAGGGATAGTGTCTCCCTCAAGGACAGAAGGAAGATTTGGTTGCTGTCCAGGATAATAAAAATAATGTTTCTCTCCAGGGCAAAGTTTGAACAGGTTTGCAAGCAACCCCCTTGTAAGAATTGGTGGTTTCCTAAGCTCATGGTCCCTCAGTGGTGATGTAAATCCACTGTATGTTCAGCATCCCTGTGGGACTTGGGGAGCAAGGGGAATAGGTCAAAATATGAAGATCGTGTTGCCTCCTGTGCCATAGGTAGCGAAGCCCTTTGTTTTTGATCCAAGAGCCTCCTGTCTTGCTCCAACTTCCAGGAAACTGGAAGACTATCTTGTTAGTTTGAAAAGGTAAACTATGAAACCCTTCCCCATTCTTGACTCTTCCAATAAGAGGTAGCCCACTGTTGGGATGAGGATTCTCCTTAACCATAGTAGAAGGGAATTTGCATTTCACAGGCAAAACAAATTGGTATGTACTATGGCTAAGTATTCACGTGCGCCTTCCACTCTTTATGTACTTATCTCTCGTGACTTGCTATAATGAAACATTCCCTACATTTTCCAAAAAACATAATTAATGTCAACTCTGCACAGACATATTAATAGTGTTCCCTAAATATCTTTAACAAATGTAATGCTACTGTGAATACCAGCAATGGCTACACACTTACTTTTGAAAGGAAATTTCCACTGAGGGAGCTGGTCTTCTTCTCACCAAATAGATCAGAGTTTGTCCAAGAAAAGATGGTGCTTCTTGTGAATGAAACTCGACCACTATCTTGCACCATGCACAAAAAATAAGTCAAAATGGATTAAGACTTAAATGTAGGACCTGAAACCACAAAACTCCTAGAAATAAAACATAGGCAGTAAGATCCTTGATATAGGTCTTGGTGAAAATTTTTATATCTGACACCAATCGCACAAGAAACAAAATAAAATATAAATAAGTGGGACTATATCATACTAAAAAGATTCTACACAGCGAAGGAAACCATCAACAGAATGAAAAGGCAACTTACTAAATGAGAAAATATGTGCAAATCATGTATCTGATAAGGGGCTAATATCAAAATATATAAAGAATTCATACAACTTAATAACAAACAATCCAATTAAAAAATGGGAAGAAGATCTAAACAGACACTTTTCCAAAGAAGACATACACATGGCCAGCAAGTACATGAGAAGATGCTTAACACCATTAATCATCAGAGAAATGCAAATCACAACGAGATATCACCTCATACCTGTTACAAAGGCTATTACCAAAAAGACAAGAAATAATAAATGTTGACAAGAATGTGGAGAAAAGGGAATGCTTTTGTGCACTGTTAGTGGGAAAATAAATTGGTGCAGCCACTATGGAAAACAATATAACGGTTTCTCAAAAAATTAAAAATAGAACTACGATATGAACCAGCAATTCCACTTCTGGATATGTATCTAAAGAAAATGAAAAGCTATATGCACTCCCATGTTAATTTTTGCATTATTTACAATAGCCAAGATATGGAAACAACTTAAGTGTCCATTGATGGATTGTTGGATAGAGAAATTGTGGTATATATACACAATAAAATATTATTCAGCCATAAAAAAATAATTAAACCTTGCCATTTGCAACAACATAGATGGACCTTGAGGGAATCATTCTAAGCGAAATAAATCAAACCAAAAGATATATAGTCCTCTCTTATATGTCGAATCTAAAAACAAACAAAAAAATAACAACAACAATAACAAAAAACACCCCAACTAACAAGCCCACAGATATAGAGACCAGATTGGAGGTTGCCAGACTGGTGTGTGGGGAAAATTGGTAAAGGGAGTCAAAAGATAAAAACAAAAAATAAAATTAAAAAACAAAAAATAATTAAACTGTAATCAACCAAGAGAAATATCACAAAATCTATGCATAAAATGTTCCTAATATTATTTTTAAAAGAAAGAGAATGATAGTTTTAATGTTGAAAAGCTATTAAATCAAATAACCTTCAATTAGGAAACAATAAGATACCTAAAAGCCACATGCAGATATCTGAGCTATAAAATGAACCATTAATACCATGTCAGTCACACCTAAGGACATTCTGTAATTTTTTTAAAAATCAATTACTGTCTATGTAAGATGTTCATGTTTTTCTAAGAATGAAAAAACTAAGAACACAAATCATGGTAGAATCCAACCATCTTTAAAAGTAACTGAATTTTTATACTGACTCATAAACTTGTGTTAGATAACTTTGATCTACACAGATCACCTAGAATGTAGATATATTTAAAATTTTGCTCTTAATAACCATCCAGGGCCCTGGCTGGTGTGGCTCAGTGGATTGAGCACTGGCCTGAGAACCAAAGGGTCACCGGTTCAATTCCCAGCCAGGACACATGCCTAGGTTGCAGGCCAGGTCCCCAGTAGGGGGCATGTGAGAGGCAACCACACATTGATGTTTCTCTCCCTCTCTTTCTCACTCTCTAAAAATAAATAAATAAAATCTTTTAAAATTTTTTTTCAAAAGAAATAATAATAACCATCAGGAATATTTTAGGAAATTTGTTTTCAGTACCTATGCCTTGTTTTTTCAAGCTAATACAACCCTAGATTATTCTAAAATATGTACAATTATGTTAAATTACATATTTATAAGACATTGTTCTTGCTTAATCTGAAACCTATTATGTATCTTCTGTAAACTAGGAAAAAAGCAGGTTTAGCAACTTCTAGTTTGTACTTTACTCTCTTGCTTTCTACTAAAATGATGGAACCCTATAGTATAGTTGTACACTATTTCTTATCAGTATTATCACTTGTTATCAGTGAGAGGTTCTTTCATGTCCAATGTGTTTTGGAAGAGGAGGGGCCAATACTTTAAAAGATAACTTTTTATTCCTGAACAGGGCTTGGCTCCAAACAATGGGTGAATCCCGCAAGCCAGCGATGCTGCCGGAGAGAGGCCAGGGCTGAGCCAGCAGAACCAAGTCTGGCAGAGGAGGCGGTAGGGAGCTGGGGAGTGGAGGAGTGACGGAAGCCGGCGGTGATTGGAGGCCGCCATTGCTTCCTCCCAGACCCCGCCCCCAGAGGCAATGTCATCCAAAAAGAGACCCAGGTTGCAGGCACCTGCCAGCTGACAAGTGCACCGAGATAAAAAGAATAAAAATGGATCAGAACAAATTACAACTAATGGATGACAACATAGTCAACCTATCAGATGCGCAATTTAAAATGCTCGTAATCAAATTGTTAACAAAACTGGAAAATAGGTGAATGCAAATAGTTGAACAGATGAAGAATACGATAAGGATAATGGAGGAAGATTTACAGGGAACCAATAGGGAAAAAAAGGAGGTTGGATCTCACACCAATGGGATGGACCAGAAGGAAGAAACAAGAATTCAAAAAAATGAGGAGGGACTCAGAAACCTCAGAGACATTTATAAAAGACCGAATATCCGGATCATGGGAGTGCCAGAAGGACAAGAGGAGCACCAAGAAATTGATCGTATTTTTGAACAGATAATGAAGGAAAACTTCCCAGATCTGGCAAAGGAAATAGGCTTCCTGGAAGTCCAAGAAGCTCAGAGAACCCCAAAGAAGCGGGACCCAAAGAGGAACACACCAAGGCACATCATAATTACATTACCCAAGGTCAAGAATAAGGAAAAAATCTTACAAGCAGCTCGAGAAAAGGAGACAGTTACCTACAAAGGAATCCCCATAAGACTGTCAGCAGATTTCTCAAAGGAGACCTTCCAAGCAAGAAGGGGCTGGAGAGAGATATTTCAAATCATGAAGAGCAAGGGACTACAACCAAGAATAATCTATCCAGCAAAACTTTCATTTAGAATGGAAGGGCAGATAAAGTGCTTCTCAGATAAGGT
>PVJI01021247.1:0-27377 GCA_004026765.1 Micronycteris hirsuta
TGCTCAAAACGTGTAAATTCTCAGGACTGTGTGTTTACACACGTGTGGAAATCACTGCCACAATTTAAGGTGATTATTGATAGATACTATACTATAAGGCCATAGTAATAAAAATAGCATGGTACTAACAAAAAGCAGACGTATAGACCAATGGAACAGAATAGAAAGCCCAGAAATAAACCCCACCTTTATATAGTCAGTTAATATTCAACAGAGGAAGCAAACACATACAATGGGCTAAAGACACTTTATTCAATAAGTGGTGTTGGGATTATTGGACAGACACATGCCAAAAAATGAAACTAGACCACCTTCTTACACCACACACAAGAATAAATTCAGAATGGATAAAGACTTTAATGTTAGACCCCAAACAATAAAAATCATAGAAGAAAACATAGGCAGTAAAATCTTGGACATGGCTCATAGCAATATTTCAGCTGATATATATCCCCAGGCAAGAGAAACAAGAGAAAAAAAATAGAAAATGGGACTATATCAAATTAAAACATTTTGCACAGCAAAGGAGACCATCAACAAAATAAAAAGACAACCCACAGAATGGGAGAACATATATGCCAATACATTTGATAAGGGGTTAATATCCAGAATTTATAAAGAACTGACAAAACTCAA
Organism: Micronycteris hirsuta; assembly: GCA_004026765.1. NCBI lineage: Eukaryota > Metazoa > Chordata > Mammalia > Chiroptera > Phyllostomidae > Micronycteris > Micronycteris hirsuta. Next base: position 637 of record PVJI01021247.1, read on the forward strand.
CACCAAAAAAAAATCCAATTAAAAATTGGGCAAAGGACTTGAATAGACACTTCTCCAAAGAGAACAGATGGCCAACAGACATATGAAAAGATGCTTGATGTCACTAATCATCAGAGAAATGCAAATTAAAACCACAGTAAGATACCATCTCACACCAGTCAGAATGGCCATCATCAATAAATCAACAAACAGCAAGTGCGGGTGAGGATGCGGAGAAAGGGGAACACTTTCGCACTGTTGGTGGGAATGCAGGCTGGTGCTGCCACGGTGGAAAGCAGTATGGAGTTTCCTCAAAAAATTTAAAATGGCTCTGCCTTTTGACCCAAAAATCCTACTTCTGGGAATATATCGAAAGAAACCCAAAACACTAATTCAAAAGAACATAAGCACCCCTAGGTTCATTGCAGCATTATTTACAATCACCAAGATACGGAAGCAGCCCAAGTGTCCATCAGTAGAGGAGCAGATAAAACTATAGGACACTTACACAATGGAATACTACTTGGCTGTATAAAAGAAGAAAATTTTACCCTTTGCAGCAGCATGGATGGACCTGGAGGACATTATGCTAAGTGAAATAAGCCAGTCAGAGAAAGACAAATACCATACATTTTACTTATATGTGAAAACTAATGAACAAACTGAACTAGCAGGCAAAATACAGACAGACTCATTCATAGTTAGGGAGCAGAATGATAGCTAACAGGGAAGGTTAGGCTAGGGACTAAGGAAAAAGGAAAAAGGACTCATGGACATGGACAACAGTGTGGTGATTGCAGCAGAGAGGGGGATATAAGATGATTAAACGGTAATTGAAAAAATACAATAAAAATACAAAAAAAATACCCCTCAATGGTATTACCCATGTCATTTATTTAATGATCTAATGGAAGTCTCTGAGGAGCAGGGTCTGTCTCTGCTCCATACAGTCATTCAGAAGCCCAGGACTGTTTTTATCCCATGGCTTAACCAGCTTCCAGGGATTTGGGATCCTCTACCAGATCTTTTGGATCAAGGAGGTAGACACAGGAAGTATGGAGATTGGTTGAGAAGCTTTTGGGTGCCAGGGACAGAAGTGTGTCCAGGTACCATTGACCACAACCTGGTTATATAGGCCCATCTATCTGGGAAATGTAGCTTTTCTGTGTACTGAGAAATAAAAATATCTGGGGCTTGGTGTACACATTACAGTCTTAAATAATTAAATCTTGATTATGGAAAAATTATGGATAAAAATTAAGCAATAGTCAATAGAAGACAGATAAGAAAGCAGAATGAAACAGCTTAAACTAGTTCTAAATTTTATTTTTTTTCTGTAAGTTGTGTCACATAGAATGCAACTGTGTACATGCACACATGAAAAAGTTATAAAACATGTCAGACAAAATCTAAACCTACATCTCCATGGCTACCATACTTCCTCCTGCCATACATAATCTCTTCCATCTTCCCATTGTTTTTTTTCTCCAAAGCACATTTAATCCTTTGGTACGAATCCTCCTACCCCAAGTACATTCCACCTATAACTACCTTTCTAAAGATGGTCTTGACTCTATCCCCACTATACTTCTTCACTAGAAAAGTTGCACACCAAAAGGATACTCCTATGAACCAAGAGAATACCCCTACGCTAGTTATATATGAATTGGCAAAAGATAGGTGGCTGACCCTTAATGGGCCAAGCAGAGTCATTGGTCTAGGAATTTATAGTTGAGACTGAAGTCTGTAACTAATGCACAGGCATGGACATGAATGGTCCAGTTGCCTGTCTGTTGAAATGCCACCATTAATTTAAGTACAATTCAAAGTTATGGCAGAGGATTCACTGAGAGCCTTGCAAAGGAAGATGTTGTGAATAAAGCAGACATGAAAAAACAGAAAACATGAGAGAATAAGCACTCCAGAAAAAGAGAAACAAAACGGGGGGGTTCCTGAGACAAGGAAATGCAGCTGTACTTTCTACCGTCAGGTTCCATGAGTATCCCCTGCCAGGGTCCCTCACCCTAGTGACCCCTCAGACAAGAGCACTGACCTCACTACACTAAGAGCACAAGAGCAGTGAACTCACTACATTAAGCAGTGACCTCATTTCCTGACCAAGAAACCCAACAGAACTTGGGACCCTGGTAACCAGGCAGCCATGTTCTAAAACTGCCCCTGGGTTTAAAACTGCCCCAAGGTTGACTGGGTAGACATAGAGTGTGGGAGGCGCCCTATGCACGAGGTTTATCCTGTGACCTGGAGATGAATCTCATTTCCCCTGAGTGGAGGTTTGTGCAGAAGGTCCAGCAGGCAGAAGCAGCAGCAACTAGGACCAGCCAGGGCTTGAGACCTCAGGACCGGCTGCCAGTCACTGTCATTGCAGAACTCAACCTGGGACATAGAGGAACAGCAGCTGGTCAACAGAGACCCCTGCTTTGTCTCTCCCAGTGAAGCTCAGGTGTGCCACGCCACCAAAGGGAATAGCAGGCCTGAAGTGTCTGTGGCCATCTGGGGAAACACAGCAGCTGGATGCGGGGAGCCACCCAGGCTCCCCAAACAGTTCACAATTTCCAACTCCAACTCCACAATTAAACAAAGTGGGCCATGTGACCTAGAGCCCAAGGGTGAGATGGTTGGGGAGGTGCAGGTGTGGCGGGGATGGAGGTGCATGTGAGTGTATAGGGAGGGGTTGGTGCCAAACACAGAGGGAGCACCCACAGAGGCTGGCCAAGAGGGAAGACCAGCCTCAGGCCAACCATCTCCTGGACTGCCCACCAGTAGGGTGTCCTTGGGTGGGTCCCGGGCTGCGGCTGTGTTCTGCCTCAGTGGAGCACAAGGCAACGCAGGTCATGAGTGACTTCTCCTCTAGCAATTCCAGCACCACTACAGGAGGCAGAGCCAGCTCCTGCTTCCACATCTGTGGTACATCCCAAGGAGCCTGATGCAGGGGCAGACCAGGGGGCCACTGTGGACCTGGAGGGTTGTCTACCTCCGGTGGTCATGCCAGTTGCAGCTCTGGAGCCAGGGCCAGCCGGTGCAGCATCTCCACCACCCCTGCCCGAAGAGCCCTCCCTTGAACCTGCCCTGGCTCCGGCCTCAGAGAAGAGTGGCCTCAGGAAGATGCATCAGGAACAGTTCTAGATCTGCTCTTTGAAACTCCTCTTTCTCTCCGATTAGAAGAATTTCTTTTACCCTCACTCTTTGACCTTTTTCTTCTATTTTCTGTCATTGTTATGTTTTTCTTTTCTCCATGACATGATTCAGTGATTTATTTTTTAAATTTTATCAGGTGGCGTGTTTTGGATATCTTTTGTTTTTTCAGTTCTTATCCTCCATTTTTCCATGGTGTGATTCATTTTAAGTAATAAATGCAAGTATTGTTTACATGTTAATTTGTGCCATTCCTGAGCAGGATATGCTGTGCAAGCATCACCACTCTCTAGTAGTAGGGTGTTGCATCGCCCCAAGAGGAAACCCTGCACCAGAAACACTCACTCCCCACTCCTGCCCCTGGCCACCCGTGATGGGCCTTTGGTCTCTGCTCCTTTACCTATTCTGGATGTTTCCTATGAATGAAACCTTACAATAGATGCCTTTTTATCTCTAGTCACATGTTTTCACTTGTTTTTTTTTTTAATCTGAAATAACATTTCTGTTGTTTGAAAGGAAAATCCCAGATGGATTAGTGATCAGATGTTAAAAATAGAAGCCATTTTTGTAAGTGTGTATAATCTTGGGGTGGAGACCTCTGTGCTAAGTGTGACCCCAGGGCCAAAGCCAGTCAGGCAATGCCTGGCTTTTGATGTCCCCAGCCCTGGGGACAAAGAGAGGAAGCAGAGGCCCCAGGAGTGCCACCGGAGAGAAAGGGGAAATGACCCTCCTCTGGGAGAGCAGCGTGCAGGACCCGTCAGAGTTCCACAGGTGCACATCTTCACCTGGCAGTGCTCGTCCTAGCAGATTACCCCACAGAAATACTTGCACAATTTTTCAAAAATGTATTTTCAAGACTACCCATCAGAGCACTGAAGAAATAGTTGAGAATTTGAAAAAGCACTATCATCTATAGAGAGAGGATGGAATCCACCAATCCTGGTCCCCATGGATGAAGGAAGCTGAAGAGTTGCTGCAGTGGGTGCAGAGGCCTCTATGTGCTGACAGACAAAGACCTCAGGGGTCCTCTCATGTGAGACACATGCGCCGACAGTGTGCATCCAGGATCCTGCCTGTTAGACTACATGCATGTGATTTCAACAGGTAGACCCGCATCTGTGAAAATGAGTCTGCACGTGACAGGCACAAACAAATGAGGGAGGCGAGCCTGAGAGACTCCAGCCCAGCCATTCATGGTCGCCTCTGGGCTGGGACTTGAAAATCTCTTTTCTTCTCCTTAAGATGATGTCTAAATTTTTTATAAAGCATGTATGACTTTGATTATTCTAAAAATATTAAAGTCATATGTTCAGTGCTGTCCATTTGTCAGTCATCTATGAAGTAAGTACATTATTTTTTATTTTTAAAGGATTTAGGACAAGAAAAATAAAGGTTTGCTGTAGTACAATATTGAATTCTAAAACAATTCGCAACCAGGTCAGGAGCAAAGTCCTTCCGGGGGGCAGAGCCCGACAGGGCGCTCACCATGCTGCTCCCTTCCCAGTGTGTGCGTGTTGTGTCAGCATGTGCACACATGTGTACCTGTGTTCCCACACTCATGGGTGCACATGTGGGTGCCTGTGGATGTTCACGTGTGCACATGTGCACGTGTGCATGAGCACCTGTGGGTGTGGGGCAGAGAGGATTTCCAAGTGTGTGCCCTTCTGGAACCTTATTTCCCTCAGAGTGGGCACTGCCAGTCAGCCCTCTTCCTCCTTGGCATTTTCTGTGTCCCAACATCAGAATTTCTAGAGCCCCTGCTGTGGAACAAGAGCCATTTCTGGTTTTTCACTCTCATCTTCATGCTAAAGGGAACATCTGCATGTATAAATCTTTATTTATTTAGAACAGGTCTCTAGAAGTGGAGATTCTCAGTCTAATGTGAACACGATTTTAAGGTGTTAGGGGAAGTTCCTTATATCTGAGTCACCTTGTCCACTTCGAGCCTTGTTAGGGAAAGCAGGGATGCCTAGACCTGGGGGAGGGAGGGAGGAGGAAGAGGGGCCAGGAGTGGAGAAGTTGAAGGTACCTGGGAATGACATGCCCTGCTGGAAGATCTCGTCTATCCTGCTCTACCCTGCCCTCCCCTCATGTCCCTCTCCACTCCTAGCCCACACCAGCCCCATCCTGCTCCATAACTCAACCAAATATCCTGGCCCTGATAATTCAAGACAGAATGTGCCATCCTGTACATTCTGGCCTGCTCCCTCTCCCTCCAAGCACGGAGTCCTTTCCTCTCTGTCAGCAAAGCAGACCTAAGGAGGCTCAGCCAGTCACGGGGACCACCATGAACGTGCTCTATCCAGGTGAAGATCTCAGTTGCAACAGTAGGACCCAGCTGAGTTTATGTGAATAAAAGGGACCTTACAATGGGCCTCATGGAAGATGCCAGGAAGTTAAAACATCAGGCTGGAGGTATCAGGGCAGACCACAGCACCCAGTCCACAGAGGTCCTCCAGCAGTGACCTCTGCCCTGGCCCTGTGGCAGCCCTCAGCCCTCATATCCAGCACATGCAGCTCCTGTGGGGGGCGGGGCTCTGCTCAGTGGGGATGAGGGAGAGAGCCCTCATCACCTTCAAAGTCAGGTCAGGTAGAGTCCACTTGGTCTGAGGCTGCCACATGAGGCCATAGTCGGTGACATGTCTTTTGTCTGCTCAGAAATGGGACTGCCTCCTTGCCAAGCAGAGAACATAGGTCCTCTAAATGGGGTTCACCAGGTTCTCCCTGGAGGCAGAGAGAGAAGCCCCTAATGGTAGGGAAAGCAAGAGAGAGGAAAGAGGAGGGCATTTTTATGAATGTCAGTCTTCTTACTGTGACTAACATAAGTCACAGACTCAGAGAAACTGTTTTTAATACACAGATCTGATAACAGAACTGGTATCCAAATGTGTGTGTGTGTGTGTGTGTGTGTATCACATACATATCATCTTAATCCTCAACAATGAGAAAACAAGCAATCTAATTTAAAAATGGGCATAAGCTCGAGACAGACACCTCACCAACAGGAGCTACACAGAAGGTGGGGCAGGGGATGTGAGATGGTAACGGAGTAGTTGGAAGGTACACTCACCTGCTCCCAGGATCAAATGCAAGTGACAACTAAATTATGGTGCAATCAGCCTGAGTAACTAAATGAAGACCAGTGGACAGAAGTCTGATAACCAAGGAACACAGAAGAAGCCACATCCAATGTGATAGGAAGGACACAGTCATGAAAAGGGCTGGCCCTGCACCCACGTGTGGTGTTAGAAAATCCACAGGAGTATCTCAGCTGCACAGTTTCCTCTTGAGAAGCCAACAGTCTTACCCCCATGCAGAACTTCCCAGTCTGAAACACCAGAGCCAGGAAGAAATGCCCACATATCTGGTTGTAAAACTCAGTTCATATTCCATCTGCCAGGGTGGGAGAAGGTTCTGGTATGTAAAAAAACAAAACAAAACACGTTCCCTCCTAAAGGGCCAGCACACAAAAGTCTCATTTGTGGGAACTCATCCAGGGCCCCAGCAGAGAGAAGCTGGCTCAGAACAGACTGGAGTTATACAGGGAGAGGGCTGGAGGGACAGCTGCCAAGGTCCCCGTGCTGAGTCCATCTCCTGAATTGCCCACAGAGGCCATCTTTCATACCTCGGACATTCTCCTCCATAGGGCATCAGCCCAGGGGAATACACTAGCCCCACCACCCCAACTCCTGGTGGCCCCACCCTGCCAAACGCATGCCCTGTGGTAGAATGAGCTGGCTGTGGCCAGCCTGGGTCCATGGTGCAGACTTTCTTGCAAGGCTCTGAAGGAGGTCTGGGCAGATTCAGGGTATGGCAGAGATGAACAGAAAGAGACTGAGTTTTGTGGCTCTACACACACAACCTGCATATTGCCAGAGGTTCTTTCAGTGACTGAGCCTAACAGGTAGATGGCAGGCAGAGACAGATGTCAAGGTGCCTTGAGCATTTTACTGACCTGTCTCTGGACTTGGTACTAGTGAAAGATGGCCATGGTAAGCAGCCTGGCCCCTCGCATGCATACCCAGGCCCTGCAGAGGCAGCCATAAACTGTGGATAACTATGTAGCTCCAAAGAGGTAATACAGGGCTGTTCACAGGCAGTGTCTGACATTGACCTGCACCAGAGTCCCTTCCAAGGGTACCCAGAACCACACACTATACTAGTGCTGCTTTCAGACCAAATCAGAACAGGGCCCAATTAACTCCATAAGGAGTACCCCCAAAGGGACATCTTAGTAGGCACCACACCCTGCTAGGCCGAATTCTTCTTTGTGAGGTCAGCCCCCACACAGTAGCTCCTACACTGTGTGGCTGGGGTGGATCCTCATAGTCAGCCAGCCTGAGAGTCATTTCCAACCATGGATAGGCCAACAGCAGTGAAGTCTCAACTACAACAAAAAGGCTCACATAACTCACACAAGGACATCCTGGAGAACCCAGCTCAGATGACCAGGGAGATTGTGCCCCTGGGTCCCACAGGACACCTACTACACAAGGCCACCCTACAAAGACTGGGAGGAATAGAAGGTCTACTGAGTACACAGAAACAAACAAAGAGAGGCAGCCAAAATGGGGAAACAAAGAAATATGCCACAAATTAAAGAACAGGAGAAAGTATAAAAAACCCCAACTAAATGAAATGGAGGCAAGCAATCTACCAGAAACAGAGTTCAAAACAATGGTTATAAGGATGATCAAGGAATTCAGTGAGAACTTCAACAGAATAAAAATGGACTTAGAAACCATGAAAAAAGAAACAGTCAAAAATGAAGAACACAATATCTGAAATGAAGATTACACTAAAAGGGATCAACAGTAGGTAAGATGAAGCTGAAGAACAAGTGAGTGATTTGGAAAACAAGGTAGCAGAAAAGCCCAATCAGAGAAGCAAAAAGAAAAAAAGAATTTTTAAAAATGAAGATAGTTTAAGGGACCTCTGGGACAACATAAAGTGTAACAGCATCCACATCATAAAGGTACCAGAAAGAGAAGAGAGAAGTCAAGGGACCTAGAAACTATTTGAACAAATAATGGCAGAAAACTTTCCTACCTAGTGTAGGAAAAAGACACACCTGTCCAAGAAGCACAGAAAGTCCCAATCAAGCAAACCCCCAAAAGCCCACATCAAGACTCATCACAATTAAAATGGCAAAGGTTAAAGAAAAAGAGAGAAATCTTAAGGGTAGCAAGAGAAATAGTTACCTATAAATGAGCTCCCATAAAACTGTCAGGTGATTTCTCAAGACATTTCAGGCTAGGAGGGATTGAGCCAAAATATTCAATGTGATGAGAAGCAAGGATGTATAACCAAGACTACTATATCTAGCAAGGTTAGTACTTTAAATTGAAGGAGAAATAAAGGACTTCCTAGACAAAAAAAAAAACTAAAGGAATTCATCACCACCATACCTATATTACAAATTACAAAAAATGTCAAAGGGAGTTCTTTAAGAAAGAAAGAAAAAAAGAGAAACATAGTTATAAAGAATAAAACGGCAATAAAAACATACCTATCAATGATCGCTTTAAATGTAAATGGCTTAAATGCTCCAATCAAACGCTACAGGGTAGCTGAATGGATAAGGAAACATGACTCATATCACTCTGTCAAAAAATGTCCATCCATATGCTATGAAAAATAGAGACATTTAATGAAAAAGATACAAGAAATGTTGTACATAGGACAATGATGCCTCAGTTCCCTTCAAAGTAGGCACCTTGGAACCTCATCTCTGGTTATGACCTTGAGGAATCTGGTTCATTTGCAGTGGTTTGAATCAAGTCATGAGCAACTGCAGTATGATGTTCCTTCTGCTCTGGTAGCAGAATCTGCGGAATGAATTTTCTGAAGACACTTTTCATGCCAAGATCCTGAATCAAAATCTCGGACACAGTAGTTTTTGGAATCCCCAGATTACTTTCTAGTTCTCACACTGTCAGTTGCTGATCTTTGTTGATTGCAGCCCGTACATGTTCAACACTCTCAGATGTTCTGCTTCTTGCAGGCCTTCCAGAACAGGATCGCTTTCAACATATTCTCAATCATCTTTGGAGCATTTGTGCCACACTTTTATTTGCACTGCACTCATTGCATTGTTCCTGAAAGCCTTCTGAATCATCTGGATAGTTGCCATGGAGGAATGTTCAAGCTAAACAAAAAATTTGATGCAGATTTATTGCTATACTCCTTCAGTCATTTTGAATGCAATGGCACACAGTGCACATGCTCACTCAATGGCGTCTACCACCCCCACTGATTAGTACAGTGAAGTCGTCATTGTTCATGCATGAGCATTGCAGTCCACTCTCCATGGCTACCAGGTTACATCAATGTCATGCAAACTGTTCTTGTTATATTAACAATAGCTGGATTTTTTCTGGAAAGACCTTGCATATGCTGTCTACAAGAGAAGGAACACCTAAGAAAAAAAGACAGACTGAATGTAAAAGGATAAAAAAAATATTTTATGCAACTGTAAATGAAAAAAAAAAGTTGGGGTAGCAATACTTATATTTAAAAAAAAAAGACTTTATAAACAGAGACTAGCCCAGCCAATGTGGCTCAGTTGGTTGGAGCATTGACTCATGCACTGAAAAGTTGCAAGTTCAGTTCCTGGTCAGGGCACGTACCTAGGTTACAGGTTCAGTCCCTGGTTGGAGTTCATGCACGGGGCAACCAATTGATGTTTCTCTCATATTGATGTTTCTTTCTTCCTTTTTTTCTCTCTCTCATAGATAAATATAGTTTAAAAAAAAAAACAAAGGCTATAAGCCCTGGCTGGGTAACTCAGTTGGTTAGAGCATCGTCCCAATACACCAAAGTTGCAGGTTTGCTCCCCTTCAAGGCACATACAAGGAGCAACCAATGAAGGTATAAATAAATGGAACAACAAACCAATGCCTCTCTCTCTCTCTCTCTGTCATCATTAAAAAACAACAAATAACAAAAGGGTATAATAAGAAACAAAGAAGGACATTACATAATGATAAAGGGATCTTCAAGAAGAAATAATCCTTGTAAACATATAGCACCCAAATAGGGGATCCTAAATATATAAAGCAAATTTTGATGAGCATGAATAGAGAGACCAACAGTAATACAGTCATAGTAGGGGATTTTAATACCCCATTGACACCAATGGATATATTTTCCAGACAGAAAAGAAGGAAAGAGTGGCCTTAAATGGTAAACTAGGTCAGGTGGATTTAATTGGTGTCTTCACAGCATTTTACCCCAAAGCAGCAGAATATACATTCTTTTCAAGTACATATTTAACATTTACTAGGATAGTCCTGGCTGGTGTAGCTCAGTGGATTGAGCGCGGGCTGGGAACCAAGGGTCCTGGTTCGATTCCCAGTCAGAGCACATGCCTGGGTTGCAGGCCAGGTCCCCAGTGAGGCCATGTGAGAGGCAACCATACATTGCTGTTTCTCTCCCTCTCTTTCTCCATCCCTTCCCCTCTCTCTAAATAAATAAATAATATCTTTAAAAAAGCACATTTACTAGGATAGATCACACGTTAGGACAGAAAACAAGTATGAATAAATTTAAGAAGATTGAAATCACATTAAGCATCTTCTCTTACCACAATAGTATGAAACTATATTACAAGAGAAAAACTGAAAAACACATGGAGGCTAAATAACATGTTGCTAAACAATAAATGGGCTAACAATGACATGAAGAAAGAAATCAAAAGTTGAGCGAGACTTCTGTCACGTGGTGGCATAGGTAAATGCAGTACTTACATCCTTCCACAACCATATCAAAATTACAACTAAACTAGAGAAAAACCATCATTCAGAACCACCTGAAATGTAGCTGAACAGAAGTCCTACAACTAAGGCTATATAATAGAAGCCACACTGAGACTAGTAAGGGGTGAGGACACAGGATGGGCTGGTCCTACACCCACCTGTGGCAGATAAAAATCAGGAGGGCTATCTATTTTGGTTGTAGTGGTCCCCATTAAGGAGCAAGGGCTCTCAGCCCTACATCATCCCCCTACCCCCAGCCTAGGGTTCCAATTCCAGGGAGACAAATCCCCACAACTTCAGGCTATAAAAACCAGTGGGAATTGTGGCTGAGTGATATAGAGGGCTTCCAGTGTCCCAGGCATTCCTCTTAAAGGGCCTGCACACATACTCACCCGGATTTGCACCTTCTGAGATCAGTTCTGGGGCAGCAGCTTTAAGGGCAAGGACAAATGAGGAAGAACTAAATTGTTTGGCATTAAGACAAGGGCTGGTGGGATGGCTTTCTCTAAGACAGTAGTGCTGGCAGAGGCTTTTGTTTTCTTTTTGCTGAGCCCTTTCTCCAGAGAGCCAGCTGGTGGCTGCCATGTCTGAGTCTCCATAAATCTGCTATCACTTTTTGCCCTGCCCTTGTGATTTCCTGAGACCCTACCCCACCCAACTTGTGGGCCCAACCAAGTTGTTTCCAGTGATATTTCCATACAAATGCCCCAGACTTTCCTAAAATTTCTCAAAAAAGCAGCACCTGGCCTCCACATATCCCATACATGCAAAGTGGCCCCAAACCTGGCACTACCAGCAGCAGTCATTGGTTCACAACTTGGCCTCTCCTGGGCACCTCCAAGCCCAGCATAAGTAGCAGCCATCACCAGATAGCTTTGTAACTCATGCCAGAAGGCCCCAGAGAGAGCACAGTGGTGGCTGTCCTTGGCCTGCACCTCCTAGGAGGCCCCAGAGCCATCACATTCATTGGATAGATTCAGACCACACTGAAGCACCACCCACCCACCTCCACAAGTGACACACTCAAGCAGCAGACTCAGCAAGCACCAGAGCCCCACTGAAATAAGTTCTGCTCCATGAGGTTGGCTACTGCATAGGTGAGCCTCCATGGTGGTCTACGGTCACAGCCAGTCCTTGGATCTCATTGGCCTGGGGTAATCCCTCCCACTGATATACCAACAACAATCAATGCTTGATTACAACAGGAGGGTGTACACAGTACACATGGGTGTGTGCACCTGGAATGCCCAACTTGGATGAATGGGGAAGCTGTGCCACTGAACCCTACAGCATACCTAATACATTAGGAGACTCTACCAAGCCAGAAGACAAAGAAGCTCTACCTAATATAGAAACAAACGCTGGGAGGCTCCCATAATGAGGTGACAAAGAACATTCGCAAAGGGAAAAAAAAGAAAAACAAAACAGAACAAAACTCTAGAAAAAGAATGAAACAAAATGGAGGCAAGCAATCTACTAGAAGCAGAGTTCAAAATGCTAGTTATGAGAATACTCAATGAACTTAGTGATAACTTCAACAGGATAAAAAAGGACATGAAAACCATAGAAAAGAGTGAGTCAGAAACGAAGGCTACAGTAACTGAAATAGAGAATAATTTACAGGGAATCAACAGTAGAGTTAATGAAGCCGAGAATTAAATCAGTGATTTGAAATATAAGAAAGCCAAAAACACTCAATCAGAACAGCTCTTTACAGAATAGTGTAAAGAGCCTTTGGGACAACTTCAAGCTTACCAACATACACAACATGGGGGTGCTGGAAGGAGAAGAGAGACCACAAGGAACTGAAAACCTATTTGAAAAAATAATGGCAGAATACTTCCCTATCCAGGTGAAGGAAATAGACAAACAAGTCCAAGAAGCATAGAGAGTCTCAAACAAGATAAACCCAAAGATGCCCACACCAAGGCACATCATAATTAAAATGCAAAGGTCAAAGGCAAAGGGGGAATCTTAAAAATAGTAAGAGATAAGCAGTTAGTTACATACAAGGGAGCTCCCATAAGACTGTCAGCTAATTTCTCTCAGCAGAAACACTGCCAGAAGGAATTGGCAAGAAATATTGAAAGTGATGAAAAGCAAGGACCTACAACCAATATTACTCTACCCAGCAAAGCTATCATTTAGAATGGAAGGGCATATAAAGAGCTTCCCAGACAATAAAAAGTTAAAGGATTTCATCACCATCAAGCCAGTATTACATGAAATGTTAAAGGGTCTTCTTTAAGAAGAATATGGAAAAAAAGAAGATAAAAATATGAACAATAAAATGGTAAAAATACATATCTGTCAACAATTGAATCTAAAAAGAAACTAAGCAAACAAACATAACAGGAACAGACTCATACAGAGAACATTTTGACAGTTGCTAAGTGGGAGAGGGTTTGAGGGGTTTGGTGAAAAAGGTAAAGGCATTACGAAGTACAAATTGGAAGTTACGGAATAGTCACAGGGATCTAAAATACAGCGTAAAAATATAGTCAATATATGTTAATAACTATGCATGGTGTTAATGGGTATGAGATGTATCAGGATGAACACTTAGTAAGTTATACAACATCTAATCACTAGGGTGTACACTTGAAACTAATATAATATTGTATGTCAACTTTCATGGAGAAAAAGTGATTTAAAAAAGAAAGAAATCAAAAGTTACTGTGAGACAAATGAAAAATAGAACAATATAACCTCAAATCTATGGGACACAGAGAAAGCAATCCTAAGAGGAAAATTCATAATATTACAGACCTACCTCAAGAAAAAAGAAAAATATCAAGTAAACAATCTAAACTTAAGCCTAAAAGAACTAAGAAAAAACAACAAAGCCCAGAGTGAGTAGAAGGAAGGAAATTATATAGATCAGAGTGGAAATAAATGAAATAGTCTAAAAATATATAAAGATTAACAAAGCCAAGAGCTGGTTCTTTGAAAAGATAAACAAGATTAATAAACCTCAAATAAGACTCATCAAGAAAAAAAGAGAAAGGACCCAAATAACTAAAATCAGAAATGAAAGAAGAGAAGTAAAAACTGACACCAAAAAATACAAAATATTGCAAGAAAATAATTACAAAAAATTATAAGCCAACAAATTGGATGACGTGGAAGAAATAAATAAATCCCTAGAAACATACAATCTCCCAAAACTGAATTAAGAAGAAAACTGAACAGACTGATTACAACTAATGGAATCAAAGTAGTAATAAAATAAAATCTTCCAACACACAAAAGTCCTGGATAAGATGGCTTCACAGGTGAATTTTACCAAATATTCAAAGAGAAACTAACACCTATTTTTCTTAAACTACTCCAAAAAATTCAAAAGGAAAGAAGACTCTCAAGTTATTTTATGAGGCCAGCATTTTCCTAATTCCAAAGCCAGATAAAGATACTACAGAAAAAGAAAATTGTAGGCTAACATCCCTGATGAACATAGACGCAAAAATCATCAATAAAATACTAGCAAACCAAATCCAGTAGTCCATCAAAAAGATCATACACCATGATTAAGCGGGATTTATTCCTAGGATGCAAGATTTGTATAATACTTGTAAATCAATTAACCCAATACACCACATAAATAAAATGAAAGGTAAAAATCACATAATCATATTAATAGATGCAGAAAAGCTTTTGACAAAAGCCAACATTAATTGATAATAAAAACTCTCAGTAAATTCAGAATAGAAGGAACATACAAAAGCCATAACAAAAGCCATACATGGCAAACCCATAGCCATTATCATACTCAATGGGGAAAAACTATAAGTGCTTCTTTTAAGATCATGAACAAGACAGTAATGTCCACTTTCAAAAGTCATATTTAACATCATACTAGATGACCTAGCCATAGCAATCGGATAAGGAGAAGAAATAAAAGGCATCCTAATTGGAAAGGAAGAAGTAAAACTTCCATTATTTGAGTTGACATGATACTGTATATAGCAAAACCTAAGGATTCTACCAAAAAACTACTAAACTGATAAATTCGGTAAAGCACAATAGCAGGATACAAAATAAATATCCAGAAAAAGGTTGCATTTTTTATATACCAATAATGAACTATCAGAAAGGGGAACTAAGAAAACAATCCCATTTACAATTACGTCAAATAAAAAATATGTTGGAATAAATTTAACCAAGGAAGTGAAAGATCTGTTCTCAGAAGACTATAAGACACTGAAAGAAGAGATTAAAGAAGATACAAATAAAAGTAATGATATATTGTGCTCATGTATAGGAAGACTTAGTATTAAAATGCCCATACTACCCAAAGCAATCTATAGATTCAACACAATTTCTATCAGCATACCAATGGCGTATTTTGTAGAATCAGAACAAATAATACTAAATTTTATATGGAATCACAAAGCCCCTGAATAGCTACAGCAATATGGAGAAACAAGAACGAAGTTGGTGGTATCATGCTACCTGACATCAAAGTATACTACAAGGCTACAGTAATCAGAACTGCATGATACTGGTATAAAAACAGACATATATCAATAGATCAGTGGAACAGAATAGAGAACCCAGAAATAAACCCATACCTATATAGTCAATTAATATTTTACAAAAGAGGCCAAAACATGCAATGGAGTAAAAATAGTCTATTCATTAAATGGTGTTGGGAAAATTGGACAGATAAATGCCCAAAACAATGAAACTAGACCACCTTTTTACACCATCAATAAGAATAAACTTAAAATACTTAAATGTAAGACCTGAAACCATAAAACTCCTAGAAAAAATATAAGGAGTAAAATCTCAGATATTTCTCTTAGTAATATTTTTTCTGCTATATCTCCTCAGTCAAGGAAACAAAAGAAAATATTAAAAATGGGACCACAGCTTTGCACAGCAAAACAAACTATCAACAAAATGAGACAACTCACTGAATGGGAGAACATATTCGCCAATGATGCACATGATAATGGGTTAACATCCAAAATTTATGAAGAACTCTTATAACTCAACACCAAAAAACAAAAACAAAAAAAAATCCTATTAAAAATGGGCAAAGTAATACTTTTTCTGATATATCTCTCAGGCAAGGAAACAAAAGAAAATACTAAAAATGGGACCACAGTTCATGGACGTGAACTCAAGGGAGGCAGATTGCTGTAGGGAATGGGGGTACTGGGTGGAGGGGACAAAGAGGGAAAAATTGGGACTACTGAAATAGCATAATCAATAAAATATTTTTTTAAAAAGGCAAAAAATAAATATAAAAAATAAAAATGGGCAAAGGACCTGAATAAACACATCTCCAAAAAAGACATACAAACAGTCAACAGGTATTTGAAAACATGTTCAACATCACTAATCATCAGAGAAATGCAAATTAAAACCACAATGAGATATCACTTCACACTTGTTAGAATGGCTATATCAATAAATCAACAAACAAAAAGTATTGGCAGAGATGAGAAAAGCGAACCCTCATGCATTGTTGGTGGGAATGCAGACTGGTGCAGCCACTGTGGAAAACAGTATGGAGGTTCTTAAAACAATTAAAAATGGGCACCTGGTTGGGTGACTCAGTTGGCTGGAATATTGGAATACACCAAAAGTTATGGGTTTGATTCCTGGTCAGGGCATATATCTAGAATATGCATTCATTGCCTGGTCGAGGTGCATACAGGAAGCAAATGACTGATGCTTCTCACATCAGGGATACTTTTTGTGTATGGTATGAGGTAAGAGTCCAACTTCATTGTTTTACATATGGATGTCCAATTTTCTGACCACCATTTGTTTAAAAGATGATTCTTTGTTGCTAAAAGATCTTGGCATCCCTTTATGCATTTAGTTAACTACAGGTAATATGGGTTTATTGTGCGGCTGTCAGTTCTTTAAAACAGGAAGACGTGAGTTCCCCAACTTTGGCCTTGATTTTTTTCAAGATTTCCTTGGTTATTTAGAGTCCCTTGAAATTATGCATACATTTTAGGATCAGTTTGTCTATTTCAGTTGAAATTTGAAGAGGATTGCACTGTATCTGTTTATCACTTGGGAAATTACTGCCATATTAACAATATTTAGTCTTCTAATCTATGAACACATCTTTTCATTTATTTAGGTCTTCTTTTATTTCTTTCATCAATGCTTTGTAGCTTTGTAGTGTACAAGTCTTGAACTCCCTTGATTAAATTTATTCCTAATGCCTGGCTGGTGTAGCTCAGTGGATTGAGCGTGGGCTGGGAACCAGAGGGTCCCGGTTCAATTCCCAGTTGGGGCACATGCCTGGGTTGCGGGCCGGGTCCCCGGTGGGGGCCATGTGAGAGGCAACCATACATTGCTCTTCCTCCCTCCCTTCTCCTCTCTGAAAATAAATAAAATCTTTAAAAAAAATTTATTCCTAAGTATCTTATTCTTTTCGATGGTTTTATAAATGAAATTGTTTCTTTACTTTTAGGATTATTCATTGTTAGTGTATAGAAATATATTTAATTTTTTGTATGTTGACATTGTATCCTGTATCCTTTCTGAAGTAGTCATTTATTAGCTCTAAACACTTTTTGTGGATTCTTTAAAGATACAATAAAAAGATCATATCATCTATGAGTAGCTTCACTTGCTCTTTTCCTATTTGGATGCCTTTTTCTTTTCTTGCCTTATTGTTCTGTCTAGGACCTCCAGTACAATGTTGACAAGAAGGTAGTAAAAGTGGACATTTTTGTCTTGCTCCTGATCATACGGGGAAAGCTTTCAGACTTAAGTATGTTAGCTGTGGGTTTTCAAACATGCCCTCTAACATAGGAAACATGAGGAGGTTGTCTTCTCTTCTTAGTTTTTTGAGTACTTTTATCATGAAAGGGTGTTGAAATGTGTTCAATGCTTATTCTTCATCAGATGAAATAATCATGTGCCCCCCCACTTTCATTATATTAATGTGCTGTAGTTTACTAATTGATCTTCAAATGTTGAACTGCTCTTGCAATCCTGGGTGAAATCCAGGGTTCTGCTTAGATTCTGTTTGCTAGTATTTCATTGAGAATTTTGTGTCTATATTCATAAAAGGTACTAGTCTGTAGTTTTGTTTACTTGTGATGTCTTTGTCCGGCTTTGGTAGTAGGGTAATGCTGGCCCCAGAACGGTTTAGGAAGTGTTCCCTTCTGCACCATTTTTTTTTTGAAGACTTTGAGAAAGATTAGTGTCAATTTTTCTTTAAAT
Organism: Micronycteris hirsuta; assembly: GCA_004026765.1. Lineage (NCBI taxonomy): Eukaryota > Metazoa > Chordata > Mammalia > Chiroptera > Phyllostomidae > Micronycteris > Micronycteris hirsuta. Next base: position 18,723 of record PVJI01021247.1, read on the forward strand.
AACTGGTACAATTCACTGGAAATTCACTGGAAACCATCACTTGTTATAAATTTATTAATATTTTCTATTTCTCCTTGAATCAGTTTTAGTACTTTGGAAATTTCTGGGAATTTGTACATTTCATCTAGGTTCTATACTTTATTGGATTTTAATTGTTCATGGTATTTTTTAAAATAATACTTTTCATTTTTGTAATGTTAGTAGTAATGTCCCCACTTTTATTTCTGATTTTAGTAAGTTGAACCTATTTTCTATCTCTATCTTTCTTGTTCTTTCTTTCTTCTAGCTAAAGGTTTATTAATTTTGTTGACCTTTTCAAAGAGCCAATATTTGTTTTTTTTTGCTTTTTTTGTTGTTTTCTCTTCTCTGTTTTGTTTATCTCCACTCTAATCACTATTTCTTTCCTTCTTCTAGCTTTGGATTTAGTTTGCTCTTATTTATCTGGTTTCTTAAGTTATACAGTTATAGATTTGAGATTTTTTTCTTTTTTAATGTCTCATTTACAGCTATAAATGTCCCTCTGTGTACTGGTTAGTGCATCCCATAGATTTTGGTATGTTGTGCTTTCATTTTCATTCGTCTCACAATGTTTTCTAATTTATCTTGTGATTCTTTTTTTGTTTTTTTTATTGATTATGCTATTACAGCTTTCCCAATTTTCTCTCTTTATTCCCCCCACCCTGCCCCCAACTCTCCAGCATTTCCCCCTCTTAGTTCATGTCCATGGTTGTACATATAAGTTCTTTGAGTCCTCTGTTTCCTATATCATTTTTATCTCTCCCCGTCTATTTTATGTCTCATTATGCTTCTTCTTCCCTGTACCTTCCCCCCCCATTCCTCCCTTTCCCCTCCCCACTGAAATCCCTGCATGTGATGTCCATTTCTCTGATTCTGTTCCTGTTCTGGTTGTTTGCTTAGTTTTTGTTTTCATTGCTTTTCTTTTCTTTTAGGTTCATTTGTTGATACTTGTGAGCTTATTGTCATTTTACTGTTCATATTTTTTATCTTCTTTTTCTTATAAGTCCCTTTAATATTTCATATAATAATGGTTTGGTGATGATGAACTTGACCTTATCTGGGGAAGCACTTTATCTGTCCTTCCATTCTAAATGATAGCTTTGCTGGATAGAGTAATCTTGGATGTAGGTCCTTGCCTTTCATGACTTCAAATACTTCTTTCCAGCCCCTTCTTGCCTGCAAAGTTTCTTTTGAGAAATCAGCTGATAGCCTTATGGGCACTCCTTTGTAGGTAACTCTCTCCTCTCCTCTTGCTTGTTTTAGGATTCTCTCTCTCTGTTTAATCTTGAGTAACTTAATGATGATATGCCTTGGTGTGTTCCTCTTTGGGTACAACTTGTTTGGGACTCTCTGGGCTTCCTGGACTTCCTGGAAGTCTATTTCCTTCACCAGATTGGGGAAGTTTTCCTTCATTATTTGTTCAAATAAATTTACAATTTCTTATTGTTCTTCTCCTTCTGGCACCCCTATAATTTGGATATTGGAATGTTTCAGGTTGTCCCAGAGGTTTGTAAGAGTCTCTTCACTTTTTTGAATTCTTGTTTCTTCATTTTGTTCCGGTTGGATGTTTATTTTTTTCCTTTTGTTCCAAATTGTTGCTTTGAGTCCTGGTTTCCTTCATGTCACTGTTGGTTCCCTGAATGTTTTGCTTTATTTCATTTTTGGTATCCTTCATTTGTTTTTTCATTTTTCAACCAAACTTAATCAGTTCTGTGAGCATTTTTATTACCAGGGCTTTAAATTCTCCATCAGATAGGTTGGCAATCTCCTCATCACTTAGTTCTCTTTCTGAGGTTTTGCTCTGTTCTTTCATTTGGGCCACATGTCTTTGTCTTGGTGCACCTGATAAGTTGTAAAGGGGCGAGGCCTTAGGTATTCACCTGGGCAGGGTAACCCTCTTTGCTGTGCTGTGGTGCTGCCTGTGGGGTGGGGGGCGGTTAGAGAGGGAACAGTGCAGCTCGCCTGCTCATCTGTAGTGCACTTTCCAATGGATTCTCATGTGAGACTGGGATTTTCTTCCACTGCAGCAACTGCTGTAGTCCACAGTCAACTCTGAGTCTCAGTTTCACCTTCAGTCGGCCCCTCCCATGCAGCTTGCCACCTTGCAGCAGCCGGCTTTGCCTGCCTGGCCCACCACCTCATTGTGGCTTTTCTGAGTCAGCCCCCACAGTCCACGGTCTGCTGCCTTACTGGTCTGGTTGTTTAATTGATTTTTTCTTTAATTTCTTGGTTGTTGGAAATCCATGCAGTTTGATTTTCTAGCACTTTTGGTTGTTTATTGATTTTAGATTGGTTGTTATCCTCCTTTTGGTTGTGCGAGGAACCAAAGGGTTTCTACCTACGCCTCCATCTTGGCCGGAACTCTCTTATCTTGTGATTTCTTTACTGATCCAATTATTGTTTAAAAATATCTTATTTAGTTTCCATGTATTTTTAATTCTCCATATTTTCTTCTGTTATTGATTTCTAGTTTCATTCCATTACACCAGATAAGAAGGTATTTTGTTTGATTTCAATCTTTTTAAATTAAGACTTGTTTAGTGATTTAATATATAGTCTATTCTGGAGTGTTCTGCATATGTCAGTTAGTTTTAGTTGGTTTATAGTGTTGTTCAAGTCCTCTTTTCCATGACCATCTTTTGTCTAGTTGGTCTATCCATTATTGAAAATAGTGTATTGAAATACCCAAGTATAATTATAGCATTGTTTATTTCTACATTTAATTTTGTTTGTTTTTGCTTTGTATAATTTGGAGGTGTTTTTATTAGGCGCTTTATATATTTTGGAGTTATTTTATTAGGTCTTCTATTAGATTTTATATTCAGAGCTTCTCATATATTTTGAACTTATTTGTAGCTCTTTTATTAGATATAATTGTTATAGCTTCCTGATGGTTTGATCCTTTTATTAGTAAGGTATATAATGTCTTTCTTTATTTCTTGTAACAATATTTTTCTTAAAGGCTATTTTATCTAATATTAGTATAGCCACCAGATCTCTTTTATTTATTTATTTTTTAGGGAGGTGGGAACACAGGGAGAAACAGAGGGAAAGAAACATCAATGTGCCTTCCTGCATGCCCCCGGTCATGGACCTGGCCCAAAACCCAGGCATGCGCCCTGACTAGGAATCAAACCCACAACCTTCCAGCCTGTGGAATGACACCCAACCCACTGATCCATACCAGTCAGGGCTACTCAGATTTTTTCTTTATTATTTACAATAGAATGTTTTTTTTCCTTTTACTTTCAACCTATTTGTGTGTTTGGCTCTAAAATGTGTCTCTTATAGTCAGCATAAAGTTGGATCATGTTTTTAAATCTGTTATGGCAATCTCTACCTCCTCTTTGAAGAGTTTAATGCATTTTCACCTAATGAAATTATTCATAAGGAAGGACATGATGTGTCCATTTTGCTATTTTCTTTGTATCTATCTTATATAATTTTTGTTTCTCAATGCCTCATTTATGCCTTTTTTGTGTTTAACTTTTTTCCATTGCACTGTTTTTTCACTTCTTTCAACTTATATGTTTTAGTTATTTTTCTTAGTGATTATCCTAGGGAATAAATTAATGTTTTTTTCAAAAATCTAGTTTGAATTTATACTGTTTTAATAGTATACAAAACTTTGTTCCTGCATAACTCCTTATATGTTGTCATATTCTCCCTTTTATGTTGTTACTGTCACAAATTACATCTTTCTACATTGTGTACTGATTAACATAGATACATAGTTTTGTTTATGCATTTGTCTTTTAAATCATATAGAAAAAAAACAAGGAGTTGCAAACCAAAACTACAATAATGCTGGCTTTTGTTTACCTATGTAGTGACTTTTACTGGTATTTACTTCTTCGGGCAAAGGAGAACTTAGAGACAGAAGATTTTGAAAGTGAAAGTAGTAGAAAACAGAACAAGAAAGTCACACTTCAGAAGGACTCATTGCCCAAATAGAGAACCTGCCTAGTATCTAGTTAAGATGTGAATCTGACTACAGAGCTGGTTTGTAGCTGTTGTTGCTTTAAAATTCAGTATCATTAAATTGTGTTTTGTGTTATTTGATTTAACAAGAGTAGCTAGAATTGTTTTCATAGAAAGTCTCTTTAATGGTTATGAAAAATGCAGTCATAATATGGATGCTTAAAAGTACAGTTTTGGGGGGATTTTACTCAACCCTTAGGGTTATATATTCCTTTTACGTTCAGAAGTATTCTACTGCCCTTATCAGACCTTTGGAATTGAGATTGAGAAACTAATTTACTCTAGCAGTTTGGGCTGAAGTAACTATGACTGTAAGGGTCCCCATGTTTATACTGTCCTTGGTCTACAAGGAAGTGACAAACTCAAAACATGTGTAAAAGGAGGGTTTCATAAACCACAGAGAATACGAGGCAGGTTTTCCTGGAAGGAATATGTAGATGTCATTTCTACATGTAAATCAGTTCTTACAAGTGGGCTTATGATACTTAATTCCAAAGGATTAAACATTTAATTGTATAAGAATAAGACCTTTAAGCATTTATAAATAGGAAACTATCTTTATTTTTATTTTTAATATAATTTACCAATTATACTATTATAGTTATCCAAAGTTTTCCCTCTTTGCCCCCCATTCCCACTAGCAATCCCCCCCACCTTAGTTCATGCCCATGGGTCATACATGTAGGTTCTTTGGTTACTCCATTTCCTATATTGTTCTTAACACCCTCCTGTCTATTCTGTCAATTCATATTTCTTAATCCCTGCACATTTTCCCCCTTTCCCCTCCCAACTGTTAACCCTTCAAATGATCTCCATTATCTATGATTCTGTTCCTATTCTGCTTGTTTACTTAGTTTTTTTAGCTTCAATTGTTGATAGTTGTAAATTTATTGCCATTTTAATGTTTATAGCTTTGATATTCTTTTTCATAAATAAGTCCCTTTAAATTTCATGTAATAATGGCTTGGTGATGATAAACTCCTTTAGCTTTACCTTGTCTGGGAAGCACTTTATCTGTCCTTCTATTCTAAATGATAGCTTTGCTGGATAGAGTAATCTAGATTGCAGTCCTTGCTTGCCATCATTTTGAATACTTCTTGCCAGTCCCTTCTAGCCTGAAAAGTTTCTTTTGAGAAATCAGCTGGTCTCTCTGTTCTGTTCCATTGGTCTATGAGCCTGTTTTTATGCCAGTACCAGGCTGTTTTGATTACAGTGGCCTTGTAAATCAGTTTGATATCAGATATTGTGATCCCCCCTGTTTTGCTCTTCTTTCTCAAAATCGCTGCAGCAATTTGGGGTCGTTTATGGTTCCACATAAATTTCTGAAATGTTTGTTCTGTATCTGTGAAATATGTCACTGGTACTTTGATCGGGATTGCACTGAATCTATAGATCGCTTTTGATCCCTGTAACTTTTTCTTTTATTCACCTAGTATAACCTTAATTCCTGCCTGGGTCTTTTTTTTTAATGCTGTTGAAGTACCCAGTGAGTTCCTTGAGCATCCTAATAACCAGTGTTTTGAACCCTGCGCCTGATAGATTGCTTTCCTCCATTTTGTTTAGTTCTTTTCCTGGAGATTTGTTCTGTTCTTTCATTTGGGCCATATTTCTCTGTCTCCTCATTTTAGCAACCTCCCTGTGTTTGTTTTTATGTGTTAGGGGAGCTGCTTTGATTCCCTGTTTTAGTAGCATGGCCTGTTGTAGAAAAGCACAACCATAAGTTGGATGGGATAGAGCCTTAGGTAATCACCAGGGTGGGGCAACCTGTGTGAACCAGGTTGGTGGAGTCTCAGATATGGTGTTGCCACTATGAGGCTCTGTGTGGCAGAGGGCTCAGAAAAAGGACAATGGCCACTGACTCACCTCTGGAGTTTTTTCCAGAAGGAAGCTGTCCCCCAGCACTTGCCCTGATGCCAGACATTTTAGTTTCTCACCATATGCACTGTTGTCCTTCTAGTTGCTTCCCTGGTGCTGGAACCCAGAAGGAGTGAGTCTACAGAAGTCCGAAATCTGTTGCAGGCCCTTTAAGAGGAGATCCTGAGAATTCCAAAGTTTCTTCCACTGCCCCAACCCACACTGGGTTTTACAGCCAGAAGTTATGGGGACTTATCTTACTGGCACTGGAACCCTGGGCTGGGTGCTCTAGTGTGGGGCTGGGATCCCTGGCTCCTGAGGTATCCCTCCTGATTTTTATCCACAACACATAGGTGTAGAACCACCCACTCTGCATCCCTGTGTCTCTAACCCCCTTAGTTGTCTGGATGGGAGTGATTTCTTTAATTCCTTAGTTGTTGGACTTCCATACAGCTTGATTTTCTGATGATTCTGTGTGATAACTGTATTGTAGCTTAGTTGTAATTTTTGCTGTGGTTGTGTGAGGAGGCAAGCGATGTTTACCTATGCTTTCATCTTCCTTCTCTTTAGAGGCTATCTTTTTTTAGATCTCTGCATAAGGAAGAAGGACTTAAACCAGACACAAAAGCTCTAATCAGAAAGAATGATACATCTGACTAGGTTAAAATTAAGAACTTCTGTTTATCCAGAGACACCAACAAGAAAATGCAAAAGCAACCTGCAAACTGAGAGAAGATATTTGTTCACATATAGCTAACAAAGAAAGTAGTGTTCAGATTATGCCTATTAAAAAAGCAGGAAAAGACAAATAGCCAACGGAAAAACTTCCCCAACATGTAAAAACATATTTCACAGGTAGAAGAAGCATAAATGGTGAATAAACATGAAAAATTGCTCAACTTCATTAGTAATTAAGGGAATGCAAGTTAAGAGAATAATGAAATACAACACAAACCCCACTAAATTAGCTGAAATTAAGTTTTATAATCTCAAATCTCAAAGAACAATAGAAACTCACTGTTGGTGAGACAATGAATATATTATAGCCACTTTGGACTCAATTTGGTTATATCTTAATAGTAAACATTCACATAACCCAGAAATTCTACCAGAAGGTACACTTACAACAACTTTTGCACATGTGCATAAGAAGACATCCATAAGGACGTTCATAGCAAGATTAAAACTTCATTATCTACCATCTTTTCTGAAAACTTTGGATAGATTTGTTAACTGATGGTTGTTGGTGCCAATTTTTTTTTAAAGATTTTATTTATTTTCAGAGAGAGGAGAAGGGAGGGAGAAAGAGCAATGCATGGTTGCCTCTCACATGGCCCTCATTGGGGACCTGGCTCGCAACCCAGGCATGTGCCCCGACTGGGAATCAAACCGGGACTCTCTGGTTCCCAGCCCGCGCTCAATCCACTGAGCTACACCAGCCAGGCTGTTGGTGCCAATTTAATGCCACCAGCTCAACTGTGATACAGCACAGCTGTGGTACATGATGGTTGTGGAACAGCTCAGTAGATTACGTGAGACAATTATGAGACAGCATGTGATAGATCAGTGTGGCTGTGAGGTGGCCCTCGGGTGAGGCGGCCCTCAGGCAAGTCTCCACTCTGGTCTACTCGATCTGCCTGCTCTGCTTTAGTCCACTCTGCTCTGTTCAGATGCAGTATCTTTGGTGTCTCATATCCAGCTGTTCAGTGGAAAGGGAAAGTGTACTCTCTGAGCCAGAGGGGTGCTGACTTATAGAGAAAGAAGTCCCCACTCCTATTCCCTGGTTAGTGTTTCCTCATTGCAAATGAGGAATCCAAATCCCCACAGTTTGGTCCAAAAAACACTGTCCTGATTGGTTGGAATGGGGCCATTCTGCTTGGTCAGTGAACATGCTAATGAGGTTAGCTCCAGCTGGATCATGAAAGCCCAAGTCCTATTGGTTGAAATCGGATTCCAGAAACTCCTTTATAATGGTTGGCTCAAACAGCAGGAACACGGTGCAGGCAGGCAGTTCAGTACAGGCTTCTCCCTGAAGTGGGGCTTGAGTGAGAGGCCCCTGATTGGAAATGGCTGTTAGGCTCCGTTTTAATTAATTTATTTTTAACATTGAATATATTTTATAACGTTAAATTTTTTTAATATTTAAGGTATATATATATTTGAACAGTATAATTCAACTGGCCTAACATTTTAATATTCTTCCAAAAGAACATTTATAATTGATACTCTAATTTAGGTAAAAATGAATCACTCAGTTTTATCTTTTGAAGCATTTTCCAAACAGGACTTTGTTCAATGATATCAGCTTTAGTTGTTATCATTTTAGAGCAGATGCTATCTATGTGTGATTTGAAAGTGATCTTAGCTATAGTGCACATTAAATTAATAGCATTTACTATGTTGTATACTGGAAGTATCTGTAAGTTACTACCCAGGAATCTCTGTTGAATCCTAAACATCAAGTTTCCATTTCTCAGGCCCATGGAGGGCAGCAGACAAAACCAAAAAACTATTTTGGTGAATGTTAATAAATGTCTCAATTTTGACTAGAAGTATTTCTTTGGTTGACATAACACATTCTTTAGCATGTTTCAATAAAAATTTAACTCCAATAAGAGAAAACCTAATTGATCCATTTTCCACTGAATCTGAATACAGAAACCATGGCTTTGATTTTCTAGGGTAGTTGCAACTTCACAGCTCTTAAGAGATGAGCTGTGATGGTTGTCCATTTTATTTTTTCTTTTCCAGCATTTTCAGCCATCTTTCTGTCTTTGGATCAACTCAGCTTCTAAAGGTATC
>PVJI01021248.1:0-27408 GCA_004026765.1 Micronycteris hirsuta
CCAAAGGCTGATAGAAAAATGCTATAAAAGCAGCTGGTAGAAATATTAGGGAATAACTCAAACTGAAAAAGCCCAGGGAAATGAAACTGCTTCCTCAAATTCACACAGTTACTGGCAGGAACAAAGTAAAATCTGGGTCTCCAGAGGGTGGCCCAGAGCTCCTTAAACTAGATCGTGGATGTCACGTGGCTCCTATGGCGTGACTGGGTGAGAAAAGAAGAGACAAAAAATGTAATTGAGTCTCATGTAACTGTAAGAACTAATGAGGAATTCAGACAAGAATGGATCTCAAGATACTGCCAGCAAACTCCCCAATAAACACATCTCTGCAGATTAATTTTCTTAAACTCTAAAATGCAAAAACTTAAGCCCACGGATGTAAGTAACACAGAGGCAAAATACAAATGGACAGCACCTAAAAAACAATAGCAGACTTTTTTTTTTTTTTTAGTAATGGTGGCAGCTGTGGCAGCACTTGATCCTGATCTAATTTAATCAACTCATCAGTATTATTATTAGGTTCACACCACAGAGAAGGGAACAGTCTCAAGGAAATCAAGTGACGTTCCTAAGGTCACAGAGCAGGTAAGAAGCAGTGCTGGGAGGTAGATTCCAAATGAGTAAATTTTTCGGATAATAGAAACTTATTCTTTGAAGCCCTAAAACCACTTTGGATTTCTGCACTCCCTCATGTGGTACAGTATCCTGCCTTCCAAGAGAAAGAAGTGAAATATATTTTAATCTTTAACTCAGTTCCCAAAGTCGTCATTATGTTTGTCCTCATGCACCAGCTCCCTTCAGAATAGCTGTAAAGAGGCAATTATTGAACAATGCCTTATTGAGACAGGTATGTCTAGTGTCTGACAATACACGGTCTTTCAAATGCTGTTTCTTCGTACCTTTGTCTGCTTTTATGGTTTTCCCATCCTTTCTCTCATCAAAACACAGAAGCTACTATTTCTTGCCATTGCGTCTTCATTATCCCCACCTCTTTCTGCCATGGACAAGAAAACCACATAAGGGGCAATTGTTAGAATTTGGTAAAAATGCAGAGCTGTTAAAATTTGAGCGTGGGGCTAAGAAACTACATCACAAGTTCACGAGCAGAGGTGAAGCCGTGCATGTTCTTTTTGCTGGTCAGACTTTTTTCTTTAGCTGTATCCCTGACCATTTAAATGTTAAATAAATCCTGAGGACGTGGTAGGATGGAGGTGACCACATTGTCCCTTGTAATGACAGATTCATCAGGATGAATAAAATAGTAAAAATTTTAAAGGAAAAATAATAGAATATTCTAATAGAATTTGATTGTAAAAATTCAAATGTTGCTTTTAAGCTTTATTAAATATTAGAGAGGTAATTTGGTGAGATGTAAGAACCTGGACTTTAAAACTAGAAATACCTAAATTATAATCTCTCTCTACTGCTTTCTGACAATTGACTTTGGACAAGTTACTTAATTTTCTCTGAGCCTCCATTTTTTATTTCTATATCTTAAATTGTGGATAATGATAAATCATCTCATAAAGTATGTAAAGTACCTGACACATAATAGTTAGCTTTAAAATCTCATATAATAATATGAGTTGAGATATTTTTATTACTTGAACTTAAAATATGCTTAGTCTCAAAGTTACATTCATGGTCTAGAATTTATAACTTATAATTATAGAGCACAAAAGTTAAAGAATTCATGTTGTCATCTTTGAAACCCTGAAGCTAGCAAAATTTTGTCTTTAGAGTATTTGTATGACTTGAATTTACCAATTAGTATTTGAGCCAGATGTCTGAACTTCAGCAGTTTCTTGCTAAAGATCTGCTGGATGGCTGGCTGGCTCTATGGATGGATAGATGAAAAGAAATACCAACAGACACAAAAGTAATATCTAAAGATGATGGATTATGGATGAATGGAGATACATATATATCCATAACTGCTAAGAAAATTAATCTTACTAGATTAAAAACATCATTTAATACAAGAATATCAATTTGGCAATTCCTACCTGGACTTGAGCTTGAAGTATGACAAAACCTCAGAAACATGGAGCTGGAAGAAAGAGGAGAGAAACCAGGCAGGGTAAGAATGGAGATGGGAGTAGCACAGAATCTGGTCCAGCTACAGAGAGAGTCCAGGGACAGGAGGCTGAATGGTCTAAGGCAGGGGTGTCAAACTCATTTTCACTGGGGGCCACATCAGCCTCGTGGTAGCCTTCAAATGGCCAAATGTAATTTTAGGACTGTATAAATATAACTACTCCTTTACTAGGGGCAAGGAGCTCAGCACTGCTGCCAGATAGAAGCAAGGTGCCAGGCCAGAGAAAACAAGGTGGAGGGCCAGATTCAGCCCATGGGCCTTGTGTTTGCCACCTGTGGTCTACACAGGCTTAGAATCCAAGGGGCATTGCGAACTCAGCACCATTCAGGAAGTCACTCTTGTGGAAGCTGGGCTGACAGGTTAGAGTGCACAGGAATGGCAACTTCCAAAAGGAGAGCAAGAACTCTTAAGAAATGGGAAGAGGACAGAAATGGCAGTCCTGGGAGATTTAACCATTCCACGCAGAGTTGGGGGCTGCAGTCTATTACACCAGAATGATGCCCCAGCCCTTAGGGAAAAAGACTGGAAAGAACCAAACAGGATGATTTGGGGGGCCAGAGGTCCAGAGGGCCAGAAAAAATAGGCAGAGAGATATGGCTGACAAATGAGAGGGGGCTAAGGCAGAATCCTGGGGGAAGGAAGGTACCAGACCAGGTAAAAAAGTCGCAAAGACTATGCCATGTGACAACAAAACAGTGCCCATTCCAATACTAACTATTAAGGAAAAGATTCAAGGAAGCATCATGGCCCAGCACCTGTGGCTGGGCTCCAGCTCCTCGATCCCAGGTCATCCTAAGTAGTGAAAATAAGGCTATATTCTAACTCATTCAGGATTAGCTTTAGAATCAAGACATAGCTCATGCTGTGTAGAGGAAGTCAATAACCATGAAAAATTGGGAAGGCAGAAGCCAGAGAAACAATGCTAATAACATGTTTCTGGTGTGAAAATATTTTGAAAGGCTCCTTGAGGGCGGGAACCAAGTCTTCCTTTTCTGTTCCTGTCGTGTTACTCAGCCATGGATAGGCAGATGAGTATTAGAGTTAAGCCTTAGCAAAAACACTCAGGTTACAAATAATTATTCTAGTCACTATTTAATTGGTACAAGTACCATTTACCTTTTTTCTCCTGTGTGTCTATAAACAAGGATATCCTGCCATATCTTCCTTGCTTCTCAAAAATATTTCCATAGCTTTTGGACCTGGGCCTTATCTCCATCGGGCCCTGACTACTTTTCAGAGGAGGGTTAACTCCTTCCATAGCATTTATCTGTTCATCTTAAACACTCTTATCCAAGGTATTTGACCCATATAGACTAGAACTCTGAGTTTCTGCATAATTTTGTCTTCATAGTAGCACTAAATTTAATTAAGCAAATATTTGTTTAGCAACTGCCATGGGGACTACATGAAAGGATACCAAGGAATAACAGGTATTTGGAGCAAATATGGTTATGACCAGGCCCCTGTCTTCAAGAAGCTTTTTTTTTTAAAGATTTTATTCATTTATTTTTAGACAGAGGGTAAAGGAGGGAGAAAGAGAGGGAGAGAAACATCAATGTGTGGTTGCCTCTCACATGGCCCCCGCTGGGGACCTGGCCTGCAACCCAGGCATGTGCCCTGACTGGGAATCGAACCAGCAACCCTTTGGTTCGCAGCCCACGCTCAATCCACTGACCTATACCAGGCAGGGCAAGAAACTTTAAAACAAGTCAGAGAAGCAAATACAAATAATGAAATATGCTAAAACTGAATGGAGCAAATACTACAATGAAGATGCAGAGAACATGGAAGCGGAAGCAATCAATTCCTACCAAAAGTGTGTATGTTACTAATCTTATCACTTCCCCTATGCATTTCCTGGACCCTCCAACAAGTTGCATTTACTCTCTTCTCTGAAACTTCATAGTATTTATTCCAACCTTTGGAATAACTGTCCTAGACTTTTCACTATCTTGATTATATCTCCCTGACCTCCAAGTAGACTGAAAGCTGGTAGAGAACTTTTTTTGTCTCTGGTACATACTCCTGGACATGGGGGCATTTAATCTCCATTTCTTGATTTGAACAAAAACACACACATGCACACATGCACATAAAAAATTAATGCCTATTGTTTGAGTAAACAATAATTATTCTTAAAACTTTGATTCCAAAATATTCCATCCATAAGTATGTGTGATTAAAATGATGAATTAGATATGGTTCATCTCCTACTAGTTTCAAGACAACTGCTTCAGTTATTTTTAATAAAGTTAAAAAACCGTAATTCAACTTCCTAATGCAGCAGCACAAATAATTTTGGGGAAAATCTAAACAAATCACTATTTTAAGATGTTCAATGTACAATATCCATAAAATAAAAATTTAGCTATATTAGGATTAAAAATATTCAATAAAGTTATCAAATAACAAAAACCCACTTTCTTGCAGAAGACAATAATTATATATAATCATTGAGTTATTGGTTTAGACCTACATAAAAAATCATTAAAAGAAAAGGCAGCAGAGTAAATAATGTATACTAAATTAAAAAGAATTAAAATCTTGAAATCAAGGCCAAATACAGAATATGGAACACTGAAACCAATAAATGCATATCCACCAAAGTATCATTATCCTCCACAGCACAGAATACAAATGAGTTTTGAAGTAAACATCCCATTATAAAAGACCTTGTCTGACCCTTACCAGTGTAAACCTCTTTCCCAGGTCTCACTTTCCACTGGGAACCCAAGAGCTGGCATTCGGTTTCCATATTCAGAGCTCATGGATCTCCCATGTCTACAAATTATTTCCTCAAAGAGTTTGATAAATAAGAATGGTTAGATAAATTATTTTCCTCTTAAAATCATTGTGGTAGAGCTAGAGGCCTTAATAAACATGTGCTGAAGGAAGGAAGAAAAGAAGGAAGGAAGGAAGAAAAGAAGGAAGGAAGGAAGGAAGGAAGGAAGGAAGGAAGGAAGGAAGGAAGGAAGGAAGGAAGGAAGGAAGGAAGGAAGGGCAATTTCTGGCAAGTCTGGAAATTTTCTTAAGGGCATACAGCAAATGGAGAAATATTTATTCAGGAAAAATCTAGTATATCATGATAAGAACAGTAAGAACTGGTGGCATTTGAGCCACAGTCTGCTCATGCACTCTACACCCCAGGTTAGTGCAACAGAAGCTCTACTCTGAGTGACCACAGCCAAGAAGATGGGACAAGGAGGGAAGAACGGAGGGAGGGGGTGTGATGGTTACTATTATGTGTCAACTAGACTGGGCCAAAACGTGCCCAGGTATTTTCTCAAATATTATTCTGCTTCTGGGAGAGCATTTTTGGATAAGATTAGCAGTTTTTTAAATTACTTTATTATTGTTCAATTATAGTTATCTGCATTTTCTCCCCTCCCCTCCTCCCCACCCCATCCAAACCCACCTCCTTCCCTTGCTTCCACCCTCCCCCTTGGTTTTGTCTATGTGTCCTTTATAGTAGTTCCTAAAAACCCTTCTCCCCACAGTCCCCTCCCCCTCCCCTCTGGCTATTGAAATTAAGAACAATCTAAGATTAGCATTTAAGTCAGTTAACCGCAAAAAGCAGATGCCCTCCATAAGGTGGATGGGCCTTATCCAATCAGTTGAAGACTTGAATAGAATAAAAGGGCTGACTGTGCCCCAAATGAGAAAAGATAAAGTAGTTTTATAGTGTAGTACATTTAAGAGTTACATTTGAATGGTTAAGTAATATTTCAATAACAAGAGTATAATTTTCATCTTTGTTGAATTTGATTCTAACATTATCACTTATTTTATGAGAACTTACCCTCCCTTTGTCATTAGTTTTAAGAATTATATTTTATTTAATTCTGTACCATTAAAATCCTCTAGATTCTGGTGCTAAATTAAAACTAAGTTCTGTTTAAAATTGTTGGAACCTCTATCAAATACTCAACAGTGAGGCCCCACCAAAAGGGAGAAGCCAGAAAAAATGAATCCTTAGGAATCAGGCATTCATCTTCTGCACAGCCCTGAAAATGTCCCTATCCCTACTGCTGCAGAGAGCATAGGGTCTTCTAAGATCAACTGGGGCACATCTTGGAATACGGAAGAAACAGCATCTACCCATGAAATATAGGTCTCCCATTTCAGAGACACTTTGAGTTGAGAGGTCCCATTGACCCCTCCACAAAACTCACACACACATACAGACACACACACACACACACACACACACACACACACACACACACACAGCGAAAAGCAAGAACTGAATGCTGCCCCACATGGAGGCCACCAAATGGCCACTAGATTTAGTTGGGGAAGCTGAAAGAACTTACAAAAAGATAATAATATCATCAACCCAGGTACAGTAAAAAGATAAGTATGCATTAATTTACTCCCTCAATTCCTTCTCTAAGATCTAGAAAAGAAGATACAAGGAAGCATGAAAAATCAGATGCCATACACCTCCCTACTTCAGGTCTTATAAGTTACAGTTGAATTTGAAGGGTGTATGGTGGAGTGGTGAGCAGCTGAACATGAATTAAAATCAAGTTTGAGAAAAAGAGCTTCTGTGATGGTGGTGTGAGAATTTCCATGCATCTTCTTCCCAGCAAAACAATCATAACTAGTAAATTTCATTTTAAATAATTTAAAGTATCTGTAAATTGTCCTAATGGCATACAGCAAATGAAAAAATGTTTATTCAAGAAAATCTAGTAAATATTAATAAGAATAGCAAGATCTGTGGCATTTCAGCCTCAGCTCACCTCACATGGCAGCTCAATTCAATGGAAGTTGCATCATGAAAAGAAGAATGCCAAGAGTTATAATGTCTATACTAATATCACACAAACTAGACTTTAAAAGAAAAACATGTTGAAAGCAATAACAAGGATCATTTTATAATAATAAATGAATCAATCTACCAGGATGATATAATACTTATAAACATATATGTATCCATTGAACAACAGAGTCTACAAAACATAAAAGCAAAAATTGACAGTGTGAAGGGAGAAATAGACAATTTAAGAGTTGGTTGGAATCTTCAATATCCCACTTTTAATAGAACAACAAGGCAGATCAACAAGTGTACAGAATTGAATGGTACTATAAATCAACTACACTTAACAACCATCACAGAACATTACATGCAACAAAAGCACAATACACTTTCTCAAGCACATATGGAAAATTCTCAAAGCTAGAGTATATGCCAGACTATTGTCTTTTAAAAAAAACTCAGTAAAAAGAAAAGATTTGAAAGTGTACAAAGAATGGTCTCCAACCACAATGAGATAAAGTTAGAACTCAGTAACAGAAAAAAATTTTGAGAAATTCACAAATATGTGTGCGTATGTGTGTGTATAAAATAACACATTTCTAAATTACCAAGAATCCAAAGAAGAAATCACAAGGAAAATTAGAAAACACTTTTTGAGATGATGAAAACAAAAAATCAGAATACAGCAAAATTTGTGGTTTGCAGTTAAAGCAGTACTTCAGGAAAAATTTATAACTAAAACGGTATTTGAAAGAAAATGATAATAAATCCCTATATTAAAAAAGAAAAGAAAAAGAAAGATCTCAAATCAATAAGCTAGCATTCTATTTTAGGAGACTGAAAAAAGAAAAGCAAATTAAACAATGCAAGCAGAAGAAAAATAATAATGACGAGCAGAAGTAGAAGAAATGGAGAATAGAAAAAAATAGTAAAAATTAATGAACCAAAAGCTGATTCTTTGAAAAAAATTAACAAACTTGAAAAACATTTAACCAGACTGATCAAGGAAAAGAAAGAATACTCAAATTACTAGACTCAGAAGTGAAAGAAGATGCATCACAGAAATAAAAAAGGTTACAAGGGAATACCATGAACAACTGTATGCAATAAATTAGATAACTTAGATGAAATAAACAAATACCTAGAGAGACACAAACAGCCAAAACTGACCCAAAAATTAATAGAATATCTGTGTACATTTACAACAAATAGATTGAATTTGTCATTTTTTAAATTCCCACAAAGAAGAGCTCAAGACCAGATAGCTTCACTGGTAAATTCTACCTAACATTAAAAATAATAATAATTAATAATAATAGCAATAATAATAATAATAACTCACAAACTCTTCAAAAAATAGAAGGCACATATTAATTCATTTCTGGGGTCAGTACTACCCTAATACCAAAACTAGATACAAACATTATAAGAACACTACAGAGAAATATCTCTTACAAAGAAAACTGGGCAAAAGTAGGCTTACAGTTCAGCATACACAAAACAGTTTATTCCTGTATTTTTATTAATTATTGTATTATTTTCAAAACGAACTATAAACCCACTTTTTCCTCACACTCTATAGATACAAGAATCCTCAACAAAATACTATCAAACCAAATCTTTTATTTTAATTTTTTAATGTATTTTTTAATTGTTCAAGTACATTTTTCTGGCTTTTCCCCCCAATCCAGTCCAAACCCCAGCCCTTCCCACCTCCCTCCCACCTCCACCCCCACCCCCCAGTTATTGTCCATGTGTCCTCTATAATTTCTCCTGCAAACCCTTCACCCTTTTCCCCTAAAATTCCCTCCCTTCTCCTCTCTGGTCACGGTCAGCCTGCTCTCAATTTTAGTGTCTCTGGTATATTTTGTTTGTTTGACCATTTTGTTGATTAGGTTCCTGTTCATGGTGAGATCATACAGCATTTGTCTTTCATCGCCTGGCTTATTTCACTTAGCATAAAGCTTTCCAGTTCCATCCATGCTGTCGCAAAGGGTGGGAGCTCCTTCTTTCTTTCTGCTGCATAGAATTCCATTGTGTAAATGTACCATGGTTTTTTGATCCATTCATTTACTGATAGGCACCTGGGTTGCTTCCAGTATTCGGCTATTGTAAATTGTGCTGTGATGAACATTGGGGTGCATAGGTTCTTTTGGATTGGTGTTTCCAGGTTTTTAGGGTATAATCCTAGCAGTGGAATTGCCAGGTCAAAAGGCAGATCCATTTTTAGTTTCCTGAGGAAATTCCATACGGTTTTCCGTAGTGGTTGCACCAGTCTGCATTCCCACCAACAGGGCACTAGGGTTCCCTTTTCTCCACAACCTCCACAACCCTTGTTGTTTGTTGCTTTGTTTATGATGGCCATTCTCAATAGTGTGAGATGGTATCTCATTGTGGTTTTAATTTGCATCTCTCTGATAGCTAGCGATACTGAGCATATTTTCATGTGTCTCTGGACACTCTGCCTCTTTGGAGAAGTGTCTGTTCAAGTCCTTTGGCCATTTTTTAATTGGGTTGCTTGTCTTCTTAGAGTGGAGTCTTGTGAGTTCTTTATATATTTTGGAGATCAAACCCTTGTCTGAGGTATCATTGGCAAATATGTTTTCCCATACGGCTGATTCCCTTTTCATTTTAATACTGTTTTCTTTAGCCATGCAGAAGCTTTTTATTTTGATGATATCCCATTTGTTTATTCTTTCCTTTATGTCCCTTGCTCTAGGGGACATATCAGTGAAAATACCACTGTGTGAAATATCTGAGATTTTTCACCTGTGTTATCCTCTAGGACTTTAATGGTGTCATGACTAATATTTAAGTCTTTTATCCACCTTGAATTTATTTTTGTGTATGGTGTAAGTTGGTGCTCGAATTTTATTTTTTTCATGTAGTTGTCCAGATCTCCCAACACCATTTGTTGAAGAGGCTATTTTTACTCCACTTTTTGTTGCTGCCCCCTTTGTCGAAAATTAATTGACCATGGAGGCTTGGGTTTATTTATGAGTTCTCTGTTCTATACCATTGGTCTAGCTGTCTGTTTTTATGCCAGTACCAGGCCATTTTGATTACAGTGGCCTTGTAATACGGTTTGGTATCAGGTATTGTGATCTCTCCTACTTTGCTCTTCTTTCTCAAAATTGCTGCATCTATTCTGGTTCATTTATGGTTCTATACAAACTTTTGAAGTGTTTGTTCTATATCTCTGAAATATGCCATTGATACTTTAATAGGTATTGCATGAATCTATAAATTGCTTTGGGTAGTATGGACATTTTGATGATGTTAATTCTTCTGATCTATGAACACGGTATATGTTTCCATTTGTTTATGTCTTCCATGATTTCTTTCTTCAATGTTGTGTAGTTTTTTGAGTAGAGGTCTCTTACTTTCTTGGTTAGGTTTATTCCTAGGTATTTTATTTTTCTTGTTGCTATATCAAATGGGATTTTTTTCCTGATTTCTGCTTCTGATGTTTCATTGTAGGTATACAAAAATGCCTTTGATTTCTGGATGTTCACTTTGTATCCTGCTGTTTTGACGAATTCATTCATTGGGTTGAGCAGCTTTTTGGTGGAGTCTATAGGATTTGCTATGTACACTGTCATGTCATCTGCAACTAATGACAGTTTTGTTTCCTCCTTTCCAATTTGGATGCTTTTTATTTCCTTTTCTTGTCTGATTGCTGTGGCTAAAACTTCCAATACTATGTTGAATAGAAGTGATGATAGTGGACAACCTTGTCTTGTTCCTCATCTTAGTGGGAAAGATTTTAGTTTTTGCCCATTGAGTATGATGTTGGCTGTAGGTCTCTCATATATGGCCTTTATTATGTTGAGGAATGCTCCCTCTGTTTCCACTTTTCTGAGTGTTTTTATCATAAATGGGTGCTGTACTTTATCAAATGCTTTTTTCACATGTATTGATATGATCATGTGATTTCTGTCTTTGTTTTTGTTTATGTAATGTATTATGTTTATTGATTTGTGAATATTGTAGCATCCTCGAATCCCTGGGATGAATCCCACTTAGTCATGGTGTATGATCTTTTTAATGTATTGCTGCATGCGGTTTGCCAATATTTTTGTTGAGGATTTTAGCATCTATGTTCATCAGCAATATTGGCCTAAAGTTTTCTTTCTTTGTCGTGTCTTTATCTGGTTTTGGGATTAGGATGATGCTGGCTTCATAAAAGGAGTTTGGAAGTCTTTCATCATTTTGGATTTTTTGGAATAGTCTGTGAAGGATAGGGGTTAGGTCTTCTTTAAATGCTTTGTAGAATTCTCCTGTGAAACCATCTGGTCCAGGGCTTTTGTGTATCAGGAGTTTTTTGATTACTGCTTCAATTTCATCTGCTGTTATTGGTTGGTTCAGGTTTTCTGCTTCTTCTTCATTGAGTTTTGAGAGATTATATTTTTCTAGAAATTTGTCCATTTCACCTAGGTTTTCAAATTTCTTGACATACAGTTCTTCGTAGTAATTTCTTACAATCCTTTGTATTTCTGTAGCATAAATTGTAATCTCTCCCCTTTCATTTCTGATTGTGTTTATTTGGGTCCTCTCTCTTTTTTTCTTGATGAGCCTGCTTAAAGGCTTGTAAATTTTGTTTATCTTTTCAAAGAACCAGCTCCTGGATTCATTGATCCTTAGAATTGTGCTTTTAGTCTCCCTGTCATTTAATTCTGCTCTGATCTCGGTTATTTCCTTCCTTCTACTTGCTCTGGACTGTCTTTGTTGTTGTTCTTTGAGTTCTTGCAGGTGTAGTGTTAGGTTGTTTATTTGAAAGATTGCTGTCTTTTTAGTTAGGCCTGCATCGCTATGAACTTCCCTCTTAGGACTGCCTTTGCTGTGTCCCATAAGTTTAGGTTGTTGTAAGCTCATTTTCATTTGTTTCCAGAAACTTTTTGATTTATTTCTTGATCTCATTCTTGACCCATTTGTTGTTTATTAGCATGCTATTCAATCTCCATGAGTTGGAGTGTTTTTGAGTTTTTTCTTTGAGATATGTTTCTAGTTTCAGTGCCTTGCGGTCACAGAAAATGCTTGATATGATTTTCTTGAGTTTGTTGAGGCTTGTTTGTGTCCTATCATGTGGTCTATCTTTGAAAATGTTCCATGTACCTTTTAAAAGAATGTGTATTTTGATTCTTTGGGGTGAAAGCCTCTCTCTCTATATATATCAGTTAAGTCCATTTCACCTAGGGCATTGTTTAATGCCACAATATCTTTGCTGATATTTTGTTTGGAAGATCTGTCCATTTTTGACAGTGGGGTGTTGAAGTCCCCTACTATAATTGTGTTGCTATCAATATCATTCTTGAAGTCCTCCAAGATTTTTTTATGTATTTGGGTGCTCCTATGTTGGGTGCATATATATTTACAATGTTTATGTCTTCTTGGTGGATTCTTCCCTTGATTATTATGAAGTGTCCTTCTGGATCTCTCTTTATGGACTTTTTTGAAGTCTATTTTGTCTTTTATGAGTATTGCTACCCGGGTTTTTTTTTTCCTGTCCATTTGCTTGGAAAATTTGTTTCCAGCCCTTCACTTTCAATCTGTGTAGGTCTTTTGTCCTGAGGTGGGTCTCTTGTAGGCAGCATATGAGTGAGTCATGCTTTCTTATCCATTCAGCTATTCTATGTCTTTTGATTGGAGCATTTAATCCATTTACATTTAAGGTTATTATTGATGGGTACTTATTCATTGCCATTTTTTCATACCTGTGTTTCTCTCTCTCTCACTTTTTTCCTTGCTTTCCTTAAAGCAGTCCCTTTAGCATCTCTTGCAGAGCTGGTTTGGTGGAGGTGTATTCTTTTAGACTTCTTTTGTCTGGGAAGCTCCTTATTTGCCCATCTATCTTGATTGAGAGCCTTCCTGAGTACAGTAGCATTAGTTGCAGGCCTCTGGTTCTCATTACTTGGAATATTTCTTGCCATCCTCTTCTGGCTTGGAGCATTTCCATTGAGAAGTCAGCTGCTAGCCTTATAGGGGCTCCCTTGTATTTACTTCCTATTTCTCCCTTGCTGCCTTTAAGATTCTCTCTTTGTCTTGGAATTTTGCCATTTTAATTATGATGTGTCTTGAAGTGGGCCTCTTTGGGTTCCTCTTGATTGGGACTCTCTGTGTTTCCTGGTTTTGTGTGACTTTTTCTCTCATCAGATTAGGGAAGTTTTCCATCATTACTTTTTCAAATATGTTTTCTATTCCTTGCTCTTCTTCTTCTCCTCCTTCTGGTATTCCTATTATACAGATATTATTACGCTTCATGTTGTCCTGCATTTCCCTTAATCCCTCTTCATTCTTTCTTAGCCTCTTTTCCTTTTCTTGCTCTTTCTGGGTGTTTTTTTCTACCTTGGCCTCCAGCTTGCTGATCCAATCCTCTGCTTCATCGAGCCTGCTTTTGATTCCTTCTACTGTGTTCTTCAGTTCAGAAATTGTATTCTTCATTTCCTCTTGGCCCTTGTTGATAGTTTCTATTTCCTTTTTCATGTTGATACAATTTGCTGTGAGTTCATTGTAGTTTCCCCGTAGTTTCTGGTAATTCTCTGTGAGCTCATTAAGCTTCCTGATAACCATTGCTTTGAACTCGATATCTGATAGTTGACTTGCCTCTATTTTATTTAGCGTTCTTTCTGAGGTTTCCTCCTTTCATTTCATTTGGGGATTGTTTCTTTGTCTTCCCATTGTTTGTGAGACTCTTCTTGTTAGCCTCTGCTTCTTAAATTGATCTGTTCTGACTCCCTGGGTTTATGGTGTGAACTTCTATGGTAGAATACCTGTGAGATTCAGTGGTGCAGTCTCCTTAATCTCCTGAGCTGGCTGGTCTTGGGCTATCGTTTATGTTGGCTTTCTGTATGTCTTTGGGTTTTGATTGTTGTTGGGTCTTTCTTTGGTGGGTCTTTTCCTCCAGCTGGTTAATTGAGGGTCACTCCAACCACCATGCTTTATATTCTGTTGTGCAGGTATGAACAGGTTGTGTTGAAGCTGATTCTTCTGTGTGTACAAGGTTTCGAGGTTTCTCTCTCACTCTTGTTCAGTTGTTTGTTGTGGGTAATTTCTCCACCATTTAGTTGTATTTCCAGATCGGTCCTGGATTGAAGTTAGTGTGGCTTCCACTTCCTCCTTCACCTTCTTCCGTTGTTTTCTGTTGGTGGTTCCTTTGTTGGTGGGTTTCCTCTTCCAGCAGGTGTACTGATGTTCACCGCTCCCACCTTGCAAGTTCTCTGGAGTAGCAAAGTGAAATTTGTCTGACTGTCTCTGTTTTGGGGATGACCCCTGTTTGAGTCTAACTCTGGTGTTTTCACAGCTCCAGGTTTTAATGTCTCACCTGTGGGACATTAAAAAAAGAAAAAACAGGGAAGAAAGGAAGGGAGAAGGAATAAAAAAAGAAAAGGAAGGAAGAAAAAAGGAGTGAAGAAAAAAGAGAGAGAGAAGAAAAGAAAGGAAGAAGAAATTTTTAAAAATAAGAAGGGATAAAAAAAGAAATAAGGAAAGAAAGAGAGGAGGAATTAAAAGAGAAATTTTTAAATTTTTCTGCTGTATTCTGCTGGCTTTAAACCAGTCAGGCCTGTTCTGCTGGTCTTCCTGGCTATATCAGGCTGTGGAGAGACTGATTTCACTTTTCCCCCTTCCTGATCCACACTCTTCACTGTTGTCCAGCCTCCAGCGCAGTTCCTCAGTGCCCTTCTACGCCCAGACTACCCCTTTAGTCCACCAGATGTGCTGCCCTTGAGGTGCACCAATTAGGGGCAACTCATACACTGCCCTCTTGCTCTTTGCTGTCCTAGATGTTAGGGACTCTCAGCATCCCTTCAGGGTAGTTCAGCCCGCCACTGAGTCAAGTCTCTCCATGGACTGCAGCTCTCCTCTGCAGGGCGCTTCGGCCTTTCTCCTAGAGAGCCAGTCAGCCCTGCAGGGCTCTGAGTGCAGGGGCTGGGTAGGAGGTGCTCCGTCCCTGGTGCCTCTGGCAGGTGTGAGCTCTGGGGACCAGGTGAGCACCATCCCCAGTGTCCCTGGAGTGGGTGTGGGTGGGCTGCCACCAGGCTGCAGATCACCAGATATGCACCAACCCTGGGGCAGCAGCGGGTAGGGGAGCACGAAGTGGGAGGCTGCTGCAGAGAATTCCCCAAACAGCTGCGAAGGGCCCCTTTTTTTCTCTTTTTCTTTTTGAAAAATTCCTCCTTTTCAAGCCTGTGGGTCCAGACAAGCACCTGGTCTCTCCCACAGCCCAGCCTGGCTCTCTCCCAAGAATCTTGCAGCAGACTCGGCAGGCTGCAGCCACCCTGGTCCCTGCGCTGGTCCCTGCGCTGGTCCCAGGGACCTTATTGTCCTTAAGCACCCTCCTTACCATCTGATTTTGCAATGTCCCCTACAATTTTTTGTCTCCAATCTTCATATATGCTGGTATACCGTTGGCTGTTCACTCTGTTCCTCAGAAGATCAACTAGGTGTTTCACCCGTGTGCAGGGGGAAGTGGACTCCACTCCCTCCTATCTCGTCACCATCTTTAAGAGCCCCAAACCATATCTTAATATATAAAATGTATTAGATACTATGATCAATTAAGATTTATTTGGAGAATGCAAGGTTGCTTTAACATCAGAAAATCAATTAATGTAATCCACCATATTAATAAAATGAAGGGGAAAGGTCCACCTGATCAACTCAAAAGACACCAAAAAAGTAATTAACAAAATCCAACACCTTTTCATGATTAAAAAAGTATGTAAGAAAGTAGGGGCAGAAAGGACCTTCCTCAATCTGATTCAAAAAATCACTTATAAAACACTCACCACTAATATCACACTAGCTGTGGAATACCAGATGCCTTCCTCCTAAGGTCCATTCTCACCACTTCCATTCGATAGTGCACTGGAAGTTCTAACCAGGCAATTAGGCAAGAAAAAGAAATTAAAAACATCAAGCTTGGAAGGGAGAAGTAAAAATATCTCTATTCACAGATGACATAGTCTTTTACATAGAAAATCCTAGTAAATCCTCTAAAATACTATCAGAACTAATAAGCAAGCTCAGTAAAGGTTGCAGGATACAAATCAATATGTAGAAAAATCAATTATGTTTCTATGAACAAGAAATTAATAAACTGAAAATAAAATAAAATAAACAACTCCATTTAATACAGCATTGTAAAGAAAACACATAAAAATAAACTTACCAAAAGAAGTACAAAACTTGTACTCTCAAAAATATAAAACATGTTGAATGAAATAAAAGACCTAGATAAATGGATGGACAATCAATGGTCATTGATTGGAAGACAATATTTTTAAGCTGTCCAGATCACCAAATTGACCTAAAGATTCAGCACAATCCCTCAAAATACCTGAGCTGGCTTTCTTGCAGAAACTGACAAGTTTATTCTAAAATTCATATGAAAATACAAAAGACAAAGTAATTTTGAAAAAGAACAAAGTTAGCAGACTCACATTTTCTGACTTTAAAACCTATTATATAGATCCAGCAATCAAGACAATGTGGCGCTAGTATAAAGACAGGCTTATAGCTCAGTGGAATAGAGTTGAGAGTACAGAAATAAACCCTCACGTTTACAGTAAATTGACTTCTGCTAGGGAACCAGGACAACGCAATCAGAAACAAATAGCCTTTTCAACAAGTGGTGCTGCAACAACTGGATATCCACATGTAAAAGAGTGAAGTTGGACTACTTCCTTATACTTTACAGAAAACATAACTAAAAAGGAATGACAAACCTTTATGTAAGAGCTGAAACTATGAAACTCTTAGGGAAAAAAAAAAACCATATAGGTGTAAATCTTCATGACCTTGGGTTAGGCAAAAGCTTCTTAGATACAAACTGAAAAAGCACAAGTGAAGTGTGTTTTTGTTTGTGGTAAGAACATTTAATATGAGATCTACCCCCTTGACAAATTTTCAAGTGTGCAATGCATGATGTTAGCTTTAAGGACTATAGTTAACAGATCTCTAGAACTAATTCATCTCACATAAGTGTAACTTTATGTTAATTAAACAACCCTCCATTTCCCTCTCCTCCCAGCCCCTGGTAACCACCTTTCTATTCTCTGCTTGTAGGAGTTTGACTATTTTAGATATCTTGTATACATAAAATCGTGCAGTATTTTTCCTTCTGTGATTGACATATGTCACTTAGCATAATGTCCCCTCACATAATTCTATGTTGTCACAAATGGCAGGATTTCCTTCTTTTTAAAGACTGAATAATATTCCACTAATAATAGTCCAATAAATGTAACATATGACATTTTCTTCACCAAGATTATAGACCATTCTTCTGTAATATACTAGCTATACATGACCTTGGGCAAGTAACTACCACTCTGAGTCCGTCTCTCCAGCTGTAAGATGTGAATAATGCATCTTCCACAAAGTTCTGGCTTAGATCCCCGAGATAATCTATGTTTTTTGTACCTCCCACACCTTCCCAACCTATAAAAGATAGTCAACATTTGCTACTTTCAATCTCCTTCCTCTCTCTTCATTCCCTCTTCACCTCTCCTGGTTCAATTTGGATACAAATATAAATATATTCACAAATATTTTCATTCTGTTGTTGTTGTTTTCAAGAGTGGAATGAATACAGTTGGTCAAGTTATTTTTTTTAATTACCAGTTTGAAACATAACAAGGTAATAGATGGGACCAATAATTCTCAATCTTCATGCCAATTTAAGTGATAAGTTTTATTTTCCTGGAACACTGAGAAGCCCATTTTAAAAAAGTAGTTCATGCCTTGGTTTCCTCATCTGCAAAATGGAAATAGTTATAATTAACCTATCTGCCAAACAATATTTTTATAAGAATCAGATGATTTAGAAAGTATAAAATATTTAGAAAACTATAGATATTATACTCCCTCCTTTCACCTATCTACATTCTTCACTTAGTGAGAAACTGTATTTAAAACAAGAAGTTCACATACCTCCCCATTCTCCATTCACACCTCCCCTAATCCGAGCCAAAAAAATTATTGTCCATTCTTGAATTGAATGAGGATTTTGTTTACTGTTCAGGAGAGTATTGCTGTGTTAGAGCAAGAGTAATAATTCATACACATTCATCTGTTAGCATTTCTAAAATCTTCAAAGTTAGAACTGGGGAATTTATCACAGCTTTAGGCACTGCTGAAGGTGCCCCCACAGCAATAATTGATGCTCTGAAAGCACACACAGAGAAAAAAAAATCATCTGAATTCTTTCAAGCTGTTTCCCTTCAAATTTATGAAATATTGATAGAAAAAATATAAATAGGTATTAATGGTGTTTTAGTAAAGATTTGGTCTGGTGGAGACAGAGCATATTTATTTCTAGCCTGCAGGATTAACACTGGAGTTGCCACTGATTCTGCATTAATGGCCAGAAATGTGTTTCATCTGTCTCTGTTCTCCAGGTTTCCCAGGCAAGACAAGCCCTGAGCTTCCAAGGCATGTCTCGGGGACACTGCTTAAAGAACTCAACTCCTGTAGAATCCCCTGCTCACAAAACCATGGGCCGGAGATGCCATGCTATCTTGTTTCTGTTATTTTCCCCATTCTTACCTATGTCAATCAGGACTTGTACTCAGAAGACCCGGTTGTCAGGGTTTATACAGGAAATCTGAGAGGTAATTGCTAATGCTGACTCAACATAAGGTATAGAATAAGGGCGGATGGTGCTGTCTGTTGGATTAAGAAAGCAAAGGCATTCTCAAAAATCTCAAGAAAGACTTCCTACTTATGTCTCATTGTCCAGAGCAGTGTTCCATGACCACTCATAGCTTCAAGGCAGACTGAAAATATGAGAGTTTAACTTTGCAGTTTCTATGGAAGGAGGTTAAGGGAGGAGTTGGAAGCGAGTACTGAGAGAGCTGACAAAGTACCTGGCCTGAAAGCTCTAAACTAGTATTTTCCAGATGAATGATATCATCAGAACTGATGTTTGCCTCACTGACACCTGGGAGAGACTCAGAACTTTGTGACTTCTAGATGGACCTTTGTCAGACCCAAATTAAGTTTTCCAAGGTGGAGGAAGGTAATACAGATAATATCCTGACGGAAAACTTGGATGGGTGGGTGAATGGATGGATGGATGGATGGATGGATGGATGGATGGATATATGTAATAAAGAGTAGATATATTCCTTATTAAATGGAATAAAACCATTTTTTTAAAATCCAACACAGGCTTAGTAAGACACCCATCTTCTCTTCAACCACTCCACCTCCTCAAACCCAACCTACACACCAAATATACATCACAGAAACAACAAATCAATCTCTCTCTCTCTCTCTCTCTCTCTCTCTCTCTGTTCCTCTTTCTCAATTCAATAATTAGAAATTTTTAAAAAAGAAAGTATAAAGGAAAAAAAAGTGGGGGAATGTTGAAGAAAGCCAACGTGCACACTCAAACCTTGTGCATGGGTGTGTATTTGGGGAAGGGGATTATGGTTGTATCTATTTTTATCTCTGCTCCAGAATGTGGGAGATACTTGGCATTGACAGGAAAAAAAAAAAAACACAGAAAGAAGCACCATGTCCCAGCCACAAGCCTGTGGAGCCTCAGTTCTTCCCTGTGGCTTCTACCTCCTGCTCTCCCTCCCTTGCTTCCCTGCTCCCATCACCCACTCCCATTGAAGGGGAAGGAGGCAAGTGGGAGGTCAGGCAGGGGAGAGAAGTGAGGATGTGGAGAAAAAAGCCTGTGTTTATGAGCAGAGTCCTGTTCCTCCCACATCCTTGGAACCCCCCAGATCAACCCATTCCATTCCCCTGATTGACCTTGGTTCAGATCGGAACCTGCTCTGGTGGCAGTCACTGTAGAGGGTGCCTATAAACTGGTCTCCCTGCTCCAATGCTTGATCCACACTGACTTTTCCCTTATTCTTCACAGTGTGTTTCTGTATATAAATAAATATATAAATATATTTATGTAAACATATTTATATTTATGCAAGTATGTGCACATTCATATATATATGCACATGCATACATATATATACACATACATAAACACGATCACATTTATGCATACCTAATTTTATTTTTTTATTAATGTTTGAATACAGTTGTCTCCATTTTCCCACCACAACTTTCCCCATCGCGCACACCCTGACCTCCCGCCTTCAATCCTACCCACTTTGGCTTTGTCCATGGATCCTTTATACATGTTCTTTGATGACCCTTTCCCTTCTTTCCCTCATTATTTCCCTCCCTCCTCCCCTCTGGTTACTGTCAGTTTGTTCTTAATTTCAATGTCTCTGGTTACATTTTGGTTGCTTGTTCATTTTGTTGATTAGGTTCCACTTATAGGCGAGATCATATGGTATTTGTCTTTCACCACCTGGCTTACGTCACTTAGCATCATCCTCTCCAGTATACCTGGTTTTAAAACATCAAATAGTAATCAACGGTTTAAAAGGACAAACAAGCATCTCCAATCCTTTAACATACCTCCTACTCCCAGGCCCACTTCCTAAAAGCAACCACTCCAGACCATTAGCTGCTTCTGTGCATAGTTGTCACCATATTGCTGAGTGACATACTTCCAATGCTCTGTCTTGATGCATCAGTTCAGCACCACCTTTTTTTGTTACAATCTTCCTAAGGCACAAGTATCTGATTGTGGCTCTCTGTCAACACATATGGCTGTGCAAGCTAAGCTAATTACTGCTGGTCCTCCAGAGGCACCCTTCACCTTGGGTACTTCTCCGCACCTGGATTACAAGGTCTCTAAGGGCCAGGTATAGTTTTGGGGTATGCCTGAGCCGGCTAGTTTCAGGGTAACTGTATGTGATGGGTAATTTATGTGCCAACTTAACTGGGCCACTGATAACCACCTATATGATTTAACATTATTTCTGGATGTGTCTGTGAAGGTGTTTCCAGAAGAGATCAGCATTTGAATTGGTGGTGGCCTGGGTAAAGCCTGGGTAAAGCAGGTGGCCCTCACCAATGCAGGTAGGCATCACGCAATCTATTGAGGTTCTGAGTGGAACAAGAAAGCAGAGAAGCCTGGGTGCTTGCTTGCTCGCTCTCTCTCTCTCTCCCCCTCCCTTCCTTCCTTATTTTCTTCTTTAAAATTTATGTTTCGTTCTCTGAACTGGACTTTATCTGAGGCCTAAAATATGGGGGACAGGTCCAAAAAACAAGAAAATAATCCAGGAGTTAAAATACACCAAGCAGTATCTAGTCTTTTTTTATTATTATTATTTTACTGTTGTTCTACTACATTGTCCCAGTTTTCCCCCCATTGTTCTCCCCTGTCCTGCCCACACACCCACTCCCAGTCAATCCGCACCCAGTTGTCCCTGTCCATGGGTCATCCATACATGTTCCTCGACTAGACCCTTCCCCTTCTTGTCACCCTTGTCCCCATCCTCACTCCTGTCTGGTCACTTCCAGTCTCTTCCTTGTTTCCATGCCTCTGGTTCTACTTTGCTCATTTATTTGTTTTGTTCATTAGGTTCCTGTTATAAGTGAGATCATATGGTGTTTGTCTTTCGCCGCTATACAATTTTTGCCAGTAAAATAAGTCTCAGTGAGTTAGAATTTCAAAGTGGGTATTCAACAGTTTCCTCAGTCAGATAAAACTCTTCTTTTTTGCAATACTTAACTCATTGCTGTGAGAACTTTTATCAAAAATATAAAGTAAGAAATGTCTCAGGATAAAAAAATAAATAAATCATGTTAGTTATGTCATGAAGCCAGCAATGATAAGGGATGTCTTCAAGCCTAAATCCATGTGCCTGGATTTGAAACAATACCTGTGTATATTACCTGTCTAAACTTCCCTCTCCTTTTGTTTTCTGAAATTTCATCATTGAAGGTTCAGTCCCTTGCCATACATGTTGCCCACTCGCTGCATTTACCATGTAGCTATTTCTAAAAGAGTTAACATATTAAAGGTCTAAGAAAGCATGAGCGTACTCAAAGTGAGATTGAAATGGGAGGTCAAATTCAACAAAGACGCATCCCCAAAGGTTTACCCTAAGCTGTTTTTTAATTAGGTTTCATTTTTTGCAAATTAAAT
The DNA here is from genome assembly GCA_004026765.1 of Micronycteris hirsuta. Classification (NCBI taxonomy): domain Eukaryota; kingdom Metazoa; phylum Chordata; class Mammalia; order Chiroptera; family Phyllostomidae; genus Micronycteris; species Micronycteris hirsuta. The sequence goes on from PVJI01021248.1 coordinate 21,874, forward strand.
GTAATTAAAATAGAAATCTAGTAAAGCCTTCTATGAAATATTTTGAAAATGAAAAAAATGAACATTTACAATGATATTGGATTACCATTTTCATTGCCAAGTTTTCTTTAGCCTTGTCTACAAATGTCAGTATATAAACTGGGCCTCCTTGGTTTTGCTTTCTTACATTTTAAGCCCAGAAAATCTGGCCATTAGAAATTTATTTTTAAATGGATTAACTGCTCTCCCAGGAGCAATCTTTAAACTTTTCCATCTATATTTTGATAAAACTTCACATGAAGTCAATAACAAATTAGAACATAAATATTTAAGCAGCTCAAAGATAAAATGAGAGCTTCTCTCTTTCTCTCTTTTTTATGTTGCTGGTAATTTGCCAAACAGAGAGGAGTTAAGGGTCTTGAAAAATATGTCAAAAGTCTTTGCTTGTGCAAACAAGAAAAAACAAGCAAAAGGTCACTGCTCCAGGAGAGGTTGGTGTCACCTTGAAGTTGATCTCATTCACTTCAGAAATTCCTAACACTCTCAAACAGCTTCTCTCCATCTTCCTCCCAGAAGTCTGTAATGCAGGAGCAAGTATACAAACAATTTTTCTGTGGGATTTTTGCTCTTAATGAAGAAAGTCTTTTTTTATTATTATTATTACTTTATTGTTGTTCAATTACAGTTGTCTGCATCCTCTCCTCTCCCCTCCCTCCACCCCCTCCAAACCCACCTCCCTCCCCTGCCTCCATCCTCCCCCTTGGTTCTGTCCATGTGTCCTCTATAGTGGTTCCTGACCACTCTCCCCATAGTTCCCTCCCCCCTCCCCTCTGGCTATTGTTAGATTGTTCTTAATTTCAATGTCTCTGGTTATGTTTTTCTTGCTTTTTTCTTTTGCTGATTATGTTCCAGTTAAAGGTGAGATCATATGGTATTTGTCCCTCATCTCCTGGCTTATTTCGCTTAGCCTACCCTTTGCAACAGCATGGATGGAACTGAAGAAAGTCTTTTAATGTCAGAGGAAGTGCACTAATAACTTCCATGGTGCTTTTGACTCTCATGAAGTCTTGCTGTAAGAACTTTGCTATGTTTTTTATGTACAAGAAATTCTTTTTATTTACAAGGAAGAATAAAGAAGAAAGGGTTATTCACTTCAAAAACAAGTCAGATGAAATAAGGAGCAGAGAGAATATCCCCCACCAAAAGAAAGAAAATTCAGTGAAATGAATATATGCTAATAAATGCAAAGATGATTTTATAAAGTGATGAACTTAAATAGATAAACCCCCAAATAAGTCACACGTTTGCAAAAAAAAAATCACTTCAAAAGACTGTTTACTGGGATCACCTTTGCATGGAGATTGTCTATCAAGGAACAAATTTTAGCTGTTCTGTGTGCAAAGATAAGATCTCATGCCAGGGAGGATTTTTCTCAGGCATTCATGGTACTTGTAGACATTTGAATGCAAATCAGAATGTTTGTTCTACCTAATGAACAAAAGCACTGGATTAGTCATAGCTGGTATTAAAAGTTATTTTGTTTACAGCATGGTGTGGACTTTAATATTCTCTGAGTACTCAAAGAACATTCTCAAATGTCATATTTGCAGCACATGTTTGTTCCCACTTTGAGTGAGCTGGAAACTAACAAATTAAGTCTTCTTCTGCCCTTGACTAACGGGAGCAGCTCCACACTCTGTTCCAACTAATAAGCAAGTGTGGGAAATGGTCTGGAGACAGCAGTTCCTTCTGATTCACTTCCCTTTTACTAAGGATAGGAGAAAGCATTTGGTGTCATGTCATTTCATTAAAGGTGTACTTTCAGAGGTAATTTCACCATGTTTCATCTAGCTGAAGGATATTAACACAAAGGATATTAAATGTGGCTGCCCAGCTATTCTCTCCAATCCATCTTCATGGGAAGGCAGAATGACTAGAATGCATTCATTCATTCACTTATGCATTCATGATTTCATTCATTCAACAAATATTAATTGAGCAATTGCCAGGCACTGCGCTTATTGTTGTAGATATAACAATCAGCAAGAGAAACATATTCCCTGACCACCTCCCTCCCCCCAACACACACTTCAGCTTACGATGTCCAGCTGTATGAAACATGAACAGAAATGAACATAAAGGCCACAGGTTTTACATCCCACCCTCAATTATATACAGAGTAGTGAGTCAGTATCTGCCTCACAGAAACCAGGATGTTAGCAGTGAGAGAAAAAATTAGGAGCACCTCTCTTACTGGAGCTGATGAAATAGGATCTGAAGGGTTAAAAATGTCCCATCTCCCATGGCTAATTTACTAGTAAAATCAGTACTAGAATGCAGACTTTCTACTCCATCTTTGCTTTCTACACCACTCCCATGGGACCTCCTTCTCCCCACCCCCACCATCCATGCTTGCTTCAGAGAAAGAGAAGCTCTAATTTTTTTTAATGATGGCCACATAGAATACATCACAATGTAGTTAATGATAAAAGCAAGACTTCAAAACATGCATACTTTAAATAACGCATTAGGCTTATCACTGATGATATCTTTAATTATGCAAAGGCAAAATTGGAGATGGTCTAATGGGAAATACAGATTACTTGTTAAAATTATTAGCAGAGTTAATGTGCTTACATTTGTTTATGTGTACTAGAATCAGCTCAGATAGTTGACTGCGATGACAATATGTGTAAAGATCAATTAAAAGTCATAGAGATGAGATATTGGATTTCCAGACCTTAATAGGATTTCATCTGCACTTGCTATATTATGTTATACAATTATAATTGAGCTTCCATCAAACCACAGAATCTGTCACCTCATCAATTTATTTTCCAAGCACTAATGAAACTTATTTCCTGTTGAGAAGGCTTTTAAAAGCATAACCCTGAGGAAGAGAGGTAGCACAAGGGGTGACAGGCTTCTGTTTACTTAGTAAACCTAAGTAACAACGTGGACATAAGTAAAATAAATTTGACAGTCTTAGGAGGGTCCTTAGCAGCTATTTGTTCGTATTATGAAGAGCATGCAAGTGCTCTCAAAAGGAATTGTAAACAACACATATAACTTGTGCTCACTTGGAGCCATCACAGCTGACTGAGTCTCTGCCTCTTTATTGCAAGGTAGTCAGATCAGAGGAAGAGTTGATATAATATTGTCCTTCAGATCTTTCTTAATTTTTCCTCAAACTGAAATCATGCACTGATTCTAAAACAAAGTTCGCTGAAAAAGAACTTAGTGAGGTAGCTTTCATTTGGTAAAATGTGAATTATCTTTCCAATTTTGTTTAGAGAAGCAAAGACAATATCTAAGGACCTCAGTAGCTATAAGACAGCAAGTGTCTGGAATGGCAGAACAATGGTACTCTTTGGAGAAACTCAAAGCTCCTATAATAATAATAATCTATGCTTCACATACAGGCTTGCGATGGTGCAGCCCCGAGTGAGAGACGGATGTTTTCCCCTCAGTGGTAGGGAGTGTAATTCCTTGGAATCATTTACTTATTTACTTATAGGCAATCATCAAGGACACTAGAGATCATGGGAGGTGGTCTCCAACAGGAAGCCCCTGCTAGACAGATGTGTGGCCAGATCTGCCTGAGCATATCCAGGAATGAGGAGCTCACTGCACAGAAACAATTGCCACACGATTGTCAGAAAGTCTTTCCTTGTGCCTGGCTGGTATCTGCCCCCTTGAAACATCAATCCTACCCTTGAAAGCCCCACACATTCCATTCAGCTCGGTTCAAGAAACGCTTACTCTGTGCCCATGTGTGCCCAACAGAGGCATCAGACGGCTGGAGCTCAGCCACACTTTCTTCAGTGCCCCCAACTCCTCTTCCTCATCACTGGGTTTGTGCTGGGGAATATCTGGACTGGGATATACCCCCAGGCCTCCTACAATTCGACAATGCAATGCGTGAGTTCCCAAAATGCCTTTTACACAGCTTGTTTCATTGTGTCAAAATAATATTTTAATAGACGGGGAGCATATATAGCAGGTGCACTGCACAAAAGGATGCTTCATGTCTCAGACAGGATGGAGTGGGATAGTGCAAGCTTTCGTCACACTACTCAGAAGAGCATGCAATTTAGAACTTATGAATTGTTTATTTATGGAATTTTCCATTTAATATTTTCAGACTGTGGTTAACCATGAGTAACTGAAACTGTGGAAAGGGAAAATGTGGATGGCAGTGGAGGGGGTGGGGACACAACTCTACTGCTTTAGAGCGTAGCCAGAATGAGCTTTCAAAAATATTAATCTCATGATTCCACTCCTTGCTGAAAACCTTCAATAGTTCCCAGGGGCTCTGAGCACGGAGCTCAAACCCTCTCTAACATGAACTCTTTATCATTTCATCTCTTCTTAACGTCTCATCTCCCTCCAGTCTCCCCCTTGGAAATATTAGCCCCAGACATAGAAAACGTCTTTTAATTTCTACAGTGAGCTACAATCTATCTCACCTCCAGGTCCATGCTGGTTTCTGTGCCTGAGAGACTCTGCTAAGTATGCACCAGCAACACTGTCACCTGGCTAATCTAGCCTTGGCTAGGTGGCACTTCCTCTGGGACATCTTCCCTGACACTTAGGACACAGAGCCATGCAGGTCCCCAGTCCTCATGTCTCACATATTTGACAATTACTTATTATATTACCTCTTCCTCACTAGAACATTGACTCTCTGAGGGCAAAGCCCATGCCATCTTTTTTATTATTAAACTCTCAGAGCTTAGCACAGTGTACATGCTTAATACATATTTTTGAAAGGAGGGGAAGAGGGAAGAGTGCTATATTCCATTTAAAACACATCACCGAGATCTACGCACAGTATACTAGAGGGGATCCACTAAGAAAAATGAGAAAGTAAGGCCAGAAGTTCTTTCTCTGGGTCTGATGGCATTGTTCCTAGAAGACATGAAGTTCTAAGGGATCTTGGTCATTTATTTGACAAAGAGTTATTATGCACCACATTATAAAGTATATTTCATATTATATACAAAGCTTAGAATTGTAGTTTAGAGCCCATTCCAAAGCCAGATTGTTGAGGTCCAAATTGCAGTTCTCGCACTTACTGGGTGGCATTGAGCATGTTATTTAACCTTTCTTGACCTCACTTTCCTCATCTGTAAAGTGGCAAGAATAACAAGGGCTTCCTGGTAGTTATAACTAAATTAATGTCCATATATAAGACACTTGGAATGATGCTGGATCAAATGAAGAGTTTTACAAGAGCTTGTTTTGAATGCTAGATAACACCTCACCAAGTGCAAAGCCAGTAAGAGTTCTCAATAAGCAATATATGTTTTGGGTTTTTTTTTAATTATTTTATTGTTGTTCAATTACAGTTGTCTGCATTTACCCTCCCCCACCCCACCCCAGGCAAACCCACCTCCCTCCCTTGCTTCCCCCCTCCCCCTTGGTTTTGTCCATGTGTCCTTTATAGCAGTTCCTGAATACCCTTGTCCCCCTTCTCCCCTTCCCCCTCCCCTCTGGTTACTGCCAGAATGTTCTAAACTTCATTGTCTCTGGTTCTATTTTGTTTCTCTGGTT
>PVJI01021249.1:0-27626 GCA_004026765.1 Micronycteris hirsuta
AAAGTTGTAAACCGCGAGCCTCTAAGGGACAGCTGGGTATTCACGCCCAGGAGACTCGGGATGAGAGAGCACTTTGATGACAGTGTCAGATGATCAGGATTGACAAAGGGAACGATGTTTAAAAATCGGGGAAGCCATGGGAGGTTTCAGATAACCGCCTCAAAAGTGACGCCAGGACCAAAAGATTTTATGAAAAAATTACTTCCAGCTCTTGAGGATGAGCTGTCCCTAAACTGTCACGCTGCTTTGGAGACTCGGAGGAGGTGCGCGACCCACCCCTGGCTCCTTCCCTAACATCCGAATGACCTCAGACCACAGGCCGTTTGTATCCGGGGTTTAGGTCCAGAGGTCCTAAGTGTAAAAGGTCGCTCACCTCTGCAGGGCAGTGCGCACTGCAGCCTAACGTGAGACTCACGGCAACAGAATGTAGGCCGTTCAGGCTTCAGAATCCCACGGACGTTTCTTCACTTGGAGCAATCAGAACAGGCCAATCCGTGCTCGTGCCGGGGAGCCGGAAGGCCCTTAGCCAACGATACCTGTGCTTGGTGGAAATTCTCCCCGAATTCCCAGTAGTGGAATATTTCTTTCATGCCCTAAAAAAATAATTTTATCTCAACATACAGCCGTCAGTGTCGGCACTGCCAGAAAACGCTAGAGGAATTTCCATTAACACCCCGAGAAAGACCTGGAGCACCTTTATTAGGGCTATTATTTATTGGTGTTCTGGAGATGTTTCTCAGTAACATCAGACAGTAAAACGAAATAGGGGTTATAAGCATTTGAAACGTGAAGCGGGTTTATTAACATGTGGAGATCACGTGCTTGGAAGCCCCGGAGAAACTGTTGGATAGTTACTGGAATTAATACGCGTGAGCCGCAGGCTATCCATTGTGAGCGTATAAGCAAAAGTCATAATGTACGAAAGCAATAACCAACTAGAAAGTTTATTTTAAAATGGTTCCATTCAAAGTAGGAACCAAAGTGCTGAGAAATGTGTAATTAGAGATACTCAGAGCCTCTATGAAGAAGAATATAAAGTTTGATTGCAGGAATTACAAATTTCCTCCATTCATTTCCAATCCCTGAATCACTCCTCAGTCCGAGTCAGAGTCACCCCCTGGGCTGCAGGGGCTGCCCTTTCAAAACTGCCTTTGATATCGGACCCTGTTGGAGAATTCAGACATTCAAAACAAATTTCATCAGCTGATTCCCCTTCTCCACCCGGCCGCTGCCCGCTCAGAGTCCTGGGGGAATTCGGTGCCCTGGATCCACATGGAAACATGGTGGCCCCACCCCCGCGGGCGTGGTGGCAGACGGGGGTGTGGCTGGGCGCGAGCTCCTCCCACTGCCAAGTGCACGGAGCATCCCCGAGGCTCTCAGCCTTGCTACTCAAAGTGGGCTCCCCATCTATAACTGAGGGCACAGAGACCAGGAGTCTTCACACGGGCCCGTGAATTCTGGGGTGCCTCTGGAGATGCTGCAGGGCTCCCCAGGGGCAGTGCAAGGCGGCAGGCAGGGGGAACTTAGTCCCCTCCAACCTGCCCTGTAGACTGGATTCCCCATAAACTTTTGTCTGAAAAGTGGCTTTTACATGGGTTATAAGCCCTGGGCTGCCTTATCTAGGATTCCCTCCTGGGATGGATGGGGGGCCCCCCTGCTGACTCCTTGTGGCTCTGGGCATGCACGTCTCTCTGTGCCTCGGTTTCCCTCGCTGGGAAAGCTCTGGCCTCCGTGGGGAAGGGCCACGGAATCCCATTTGGCCGGCAGCTTGGAAGGGCCGGGGGCACGATGGCAGGCCGGGCTCCCCGTGGCTCCGCTCCAGGGCTCTGGCCGAGCCCCGTGGACTGCAGCGGGCTCATGTCTCCTTCCTGTCGCTTCTGTCCTCCAGGCGCCCGCGAAGGGGCGGCTAAGCCCGATCCAGTTGCTGCCCGTCCGCCGAGGCCCCGAGACCAGGAGAGGAAGAAGGCCAGCTTCACTTCCTCCCTGAGGATGGAGCTGCACAGCCGCGCCGCTCGGAGCAGAAAATCCACAAAATTCCGCTCCCTGTCCCGGTCGCTGATCCTCTGCCACGCGAAGACCAGCGACGACGGCTCCAGCCCTGACGAGAGGCACCCGGACCCCCTTGAGCTGTCGCTGGGTCAGGGCCAGGAGGGGATCGGCCACTTGCCCCTGCAGCTGGCAGACACGTCCGAGGCAGGGCCGGGCCGCGTCCCCTGCCTGGGCCTGCCCTCCGGGGCCGCGGCCCTGCAGGTGTCCGGCAGCGAAGGAGGCAAGTCCTGCCGGAGGCTGTTCTTCCTGAAGGTAGGCGGGGCCTGCCGGGCCCGGGGGCGCCGCTGGTGTCTGGGGCGGTGTGTCCGGGTCCTCCAGCCCTTCCTCGCCACAGGACACGGGCACAGGCTCCAAGTCTGACTCACAGCCAGGGAGGCTTTGAGGCCGGCCCCCAGGATGCCTGCAGTGGGCAGAGTGGCGAGTCCCGCTCAGTGGGTCTTCCTTGAGAGACACAATGAGGTTTCATGTCCACCCAAAGTCGGACACTGAGCCCGGGTCCCTGCTGGAACCTGCCTGGTGAAGGCGGCAGGCGGCCACAGCTGGCCTGGCCCAGGCTGCTCACCTGCACCCAGCAGGGACCCGGACAGAGACCCGCTTCCAGGGCCAGCCGGGTGGGGGCTCAGGGTGAGTGAGTGTGCCCCCGAACACTGGCGGGGATTGTCTTCCCGGTGCCCCGCCAGCTCCGGCACAGCTGTGGGTGCTGCGGGGCGCAGGGCGGGGGAGGAGAACTGAGCGGTGCTGGCGGACCTGCCAGAATGCAGGGTGTTCTCTCCTCTGCGAGACCGCACTCGGTTTTTGCTCTCGCAGTTCTACCCGCCAGTGGCTCTGCGTCATGCGATGGAGTTCCCCCCGCTGGGCTCCCTCAGAGACAGGCCAGCCCCAGGGGTTTCTCCCACGCCCCACAGCCCGTGGAACACAGCCACTTGACTGAACAGCAAACTTGGAAGGTGGTCCGGAGCCTTGGGAGCAGACACAGATGGGTCGCCGAGGGCCCACCCTGCCCGGGCTGCTCCCTCCCCTGAGGTGTGACTTTCCTCGACAGGTTAGGGTGGGAGGGACCGACCAGCGGGTTTGGGGAAGCCTGGCTCTCAGGTTCCTGGTTCGCTGGGACAGATGTGGCTACTACACAGTCCAGCAACCAGGAGTTCAAGTTCATTCACTGCGATGTGAGTTGACCCAGCTTAGAGCCTGGATAACTGCAGTTCAAGAATCGGTCCAGCCGACTTCCAGAAGGATCTGTCCCTTCTGTTACACTGCACAGGGGCTTCCTGAGCACCTGTTCTGAGCCAGGCCCTGGGGGAGAGGGGGGTCCAGCCCCTGCCCTCAGGGAACCAGCTGGCAGTGGCGGGAGGTGGGGGAGGCTCCAGAGGAGGGCGGGCGCCAGCACAGCCCATGCGTGCCAGGCACAGTTCTAGGGAGTGAGCCAGGCTGGGGGGTTGCCGCCCTCGCGGAGGAGCCGGAGAGGAGGGGCGTCAGGGCATCAGGGAACAGGAGCACGGAGAAGATGAGGGTGGGCGCCGGCCGGGGCGCACTTGGACCCGTCCTCTGAGAAGGACGGGAAGGAACAGAAGGCCGAGCAGCAGGCTGCTGAGCAGAGAGGCGAGCAGGGCCAGGCCAGGGGCGCTCTGGCTGCGGCCGTGGGACTGGCGCACCTCGGCCACGGTGGGTGGCAGTGTGGAGGCGCCGGCAGGGTCAGGGTCGGGGGTGTGTTCAAGGCACCCCGGGTCTGTGGATGGAAGGATGCGGAGTGAGAGAGACAGAGAGGTGGCAAGTTCGCCTGCAGGTGTTGGCCCGAGCAGTTGGCGGGACAGGAGACTCTGCGTTCTCAGATGGGAAACACTCGGGGCTGGGTGAGCAATGGGGAGCAGGCCCGATGCTGCCCACAGGCCCCAGGGTTCCACGGGGCGGGGCGGGGAAGGCCCCGCGAGTGCTCAGCCTGGGCCCCGGCAGGGCCCGGTGCCTGGGGACAGCTGGGTGACCAGGCCCAGGGGAAGCCTGGCAAGGAAGTGAAGCCCGACCGCACCGCCTGCGTCTCTCTGATTCCACGGCCCCTTACTTTGCTTTAAGACATGTTTTCACGGTGCTAATCTCCTTCTCCCAAGACCCTAGGGGGAAGGCAGCCACAGCGGCATGGCTGCTGCAGGGTGGCCCTGGGGTCCTCGGTCTGACGGCTCAGGTGTGAGTCCCAGGTTCCTGTTTAGCGGCCGCGCGGTGCCACACAATTCATGGTCCCTCCCTGGGCCACAGCAATGGCGGGTGTTAACAGCGGGAGTGTTACCTCGCCCGGGTCTCGTCAGGGTGAAGCTGTTGTGGCCTCCGTGAGAAAACGTGCCTGAAACATCATGGTGTGCCCAGTTGTCGCTCCATGAATGTTACTAGTTCCGTTTGAGGATGGGGACCGTGGCCGATACAGCAACAAGTAACCGGTGATTCTGCAGCAGGACCTAGCGCTTCGGTGGGCCGCCGCGGGCGGGAGTTGCGGGCTTTGCAGCGTTGCCAGCCCGTGATGGAGATGGGGCGGAGGGGTCACTGCTCCTCCAGGGCGCAGGGGCGGACGTGTGAGGGAGGGTGGGGGCGCTGAGGAGGGGCCTGCACATGTGTGGGGAGGGAGTCCTGTCCTCAGCAGGCAGGCCGGTGCGACAGGGCTGCGAGGCAGGAAGGGGCCCTTTCCCTGAGGGTGGGCCAGGGACAGGCTGCAAGGCAGCGAGGGACCTGGCCAGCTCGGGCAGAGATGCTTGGTTTCCCTTGGTAAGCAGCGCAGGGACCATTTCCGGTCTGGTAATGCGTTCTAAGCAGGTGGGGGGGCAGCAGTCTGAGCCCAGCCCCTTATCCAAAGCGCCAGGGCAGAAGGTCCAAAGTGTCAGCCGGTCCCAGTGTCCCCGGCTCTGCCCTGGCGCCCGCCTGTCCCCGCGCCCAGGCGTGACTCAGTTGGCCCAGCCGGGCTCCTTGGCCTCCAGCGGTGCCATGGCTACACTGAGTTCAAAACAGCATCTGGAAGGCGGCCCCCGGATGTCGGCCGCTCCTCTGGAAACGCCTGGTGTGAAAATTAAAGCAGAGGAAGTCACATAAACTGCCAACATGAAAAAAGCAAACAGCCCCCTTGCCCGCGTGATGCTTGCAGAATCTGGAGAGTGGATCCTGGGCCCCCCACCGCCCCCCGGCCGTGTCCGACTCAGGTCCTGTGGGCGCTTCTCAGGGCCCTTCCAGACCCCTGACCGAACAAAGAAAAAAGCGTTTTTATCAGACCTTTGCGAGGAGGAAGCACCAGGACTGCAGACCCACTCTCTTTTTTCAAGTGGAAAGAGAGCTTTAAAACGTAGGAAGCTGAAGCCACAGGGCGAGGAGGCCGCGCCTGTGAACAGAGGTTTGCCTGAGCTCTCACGCTCTCCTCTTTGCCTCCCCTCCTCCCCCTCCTCCTCTTTTCTGCAGACGCTGGCCCGGCACCCACTGTGAGCGCCCTTCTGGGCGCAAAGGAACACCCTGGTGACTCCTAACGGGGTCTGTGCTCTTCACCGGGGACGTTCCCGAGAGGTGCACGGTGCAGCCAAATTACTATGAAGTCTGTGCAACCCCAGAACCAGGGGGTGAGCTCAGGTCAAGCTCAAGTCCGTCTTGAGGACAGGAGACCTAGGCTGTGCTTCTCTGGAAAGTGAGGAGGGAGCCAGGGCTGGGGGGTGGGGCGGGGGCAGGGAGCTGGGGGTGGAAGGCAGAGGGCAGAGGGCCAGCGTGGAGGGAGCTGGCGTCAAGGTGGCGGCCGGGGAGAGGGGGGCCTGGGCCCCCCGGCTTTGCCCTTCCAGCCAGGCCTGGCGGTCCCGTCGGCGGTCAGTCGGGCTTGCGCCGGCTCTGTAGGTCTGACGGGAAAGAACTCCAGGGTTCAGTCTTCCACCCTTTACGTGGTAGGCTTCTCCACAGTGGGGCTGCCGTTCTTTGTCCGTCAGCACGCACAGCCGCTTTTTGCCATTAGGTTAAAATATTTTTTCAATTACAGTTGACATTCGATCTTACATTAGTTTTAGGTGTACAGAGTGGTTAGATGTTAATGTAACTTACCAAGTGACCCCCCTGGAGAAGTCTGGTGCCCGTGCGGCACTAGTCCTAGTCGTGACATATTATTGATTATATTCCCTGAGCTGCACTTACAGCCCCGTGAGTGTTTTGCAACTGCTAATTTGTGCTTCTTAATCCCGTCCCCTTCCCCAGCTCCCCAGCCCGCCTCCACGGTGGCAACCCTCATTCTGTGCTCTGTGTGTTCTGTTTCCGTTTTGCTCCTTTATTTTGTTTTTCAGATTCCACATATCAGTGAAATCATATGGTGTTTGTCCTTCTCTGTCTGGCTTAGCACTGTACCCTCTAGGTCCATTCACGCGGTCGCAAGTGGCAAGATTTCATTTTTCATGGCCAAGTAATATTCCATTGTGTATATAGATACCTCCTCGTCTTTTCCACTCAGATATCGATGGGCACTGGGGTTGCTCCCATATCGTGGCTGTTGTAAATAATGCTGCATTGAACATAGGGGTGCATATGTCTTTTCAAATGAGTGTTTTGGATTTCCTCAGATAAATACCCAGAAGTGGAATTGCTGGGTCCTATGCTAGTTGGGTTTTTTTTTTTTTTTAGTTTTTGAGGAACCACTGTACTGCTTTTCTTAGGAGCTGCATGAGTTTACAATCCCATCAGCCGTGCACAAGGGCTCCCTTCTCTCCACGTCCTCGCCAGCACTTGTTTGTTGATTTATTTTGAAAGCATGTTTTCAAGCACAGTTTATATTCAGTGTTGCTCTGTATTTGTTCCAGGTGCACCGCACAGCGGTTAGACAATCACACACTTTACAGAGTGACCCCCGACAGTCCCAGGGCCCGCCTGGCCCCACACGCGGTTACCACACGGTGTTGACTGTGTCCCTGTGCTGTGCTCTGCGTCCCGGTGACTGTTCCGTAACCGCCCGTCTGTAGTCTGTCCCTCCCCTTCTCGTGGGATTCCCGACCCCCTCCCCTCTGGCGACCATCCGTCTGTTCTCCGTATCTATGATTTTGTTTCTGTTTTGCTTGTTTATTTTCTTTATACTCTACCTATACGTGACACCATGTGGTCTTTGTCATTCTTTGTCTGACCTATTTCACCCACCATAATGCTCTCTAGGCCCCTCCGTGCTGTTGCACAAGGCTTCGTTCTTTTTGATGGCCTAGTAATACTCCATTGTATAAACGGACCACAGCTTTTTTTTATCCCCTTGTCTGTGGGTGGGCACTCGGGCGGCTTCCATTGCTTGGCTGTTGTAAATAACATTGCAGTGAATCTAGGGGTGCATATATTCTTTCAAATTAGTGCTTTGGATTTCTTTGGATGAATACCCAGAAGTGGAATCACTGGGTCGGAAGGCAGCTCCATTTTTAGTTCTTGGAAACCGTCCATATTGCTTTCCACCCATTTGCATTCCCACCAGCAGTGCAGGAGGGTCCCCTTTCTCCACGTCCTCGCCAGCACTTGTTGGTTGAATTATTGATGGTGGCCGTTCTGACCAGTGTGAGGTGAGATCGCGTTGTGGATTTAATTTGCATTTCTTTGATGATTAGTGATGTTGAGCATTTTTTCATGTCTGTTGCCCATCTGCATGCCCTCTTTGGAGAAGTATCTCCTCAGGTCCTGTGCCCATTTTTTAATCTGATCGTTTGTCTTTTTGGTGTTAAATTGTGTGAATGCCTTATATATTTTGGGTCTTAACCTCATATCAGATGTATCATTTATGACTATCTTCTCCCATACAATAGGTTGTCTTTTTATTTTGGTGGATTCCTTTACTGTGCAAAAACACTTTTTGATGTAGTCCCATTATCCCATTAGTTTATTTTTTGTTCCCCTTGCCCAAGGAGACATATTCAAAAAAATAATATTCAGAGCGATGTCAAAGAGTTACCTGCCTCTGTTTTCTTCCAGGAGTTTTATGGTTGGGGTCTTACAATGAAGTCTCCCTCCATTTTGAGTTTATTCTTGTGGATAGTGTAAGAAAAATGGGCTAGTCTTATTTTTTTTTATATGTGTTTGCCCAGATGTCCTTGCTTCCGTGTCATGTAGTAATTAACCATGGGTTTGCTCCTGGGCTCTCTGTCCTGTGTGTCTGTGTGTCTGTTTCTGTGACAGTGCCATGCTGTTTCAGTGACTATGGCTTTGTGGTACAGTTTGACATCAGGTACCGTGATACGTCAACTTTGTTCTTTTTTCTCAAGATTGCTGAGGCTATCGGGGCTCTGTTGTGGTTCCATATAAATTTCTGGACTATTCTAGTTTTGTGAAAAATGCCATTGATATTTTAATAGGGATTGCATTGAATATATATTGCTTTGGGTAGTATGGACGTTTTAATGATGTTAATTCTTCCTGTCTGTGAGAATGGTACGTGCTTCCATTTATTTGTATCTTCTTCAGTTTCTTATCTTAAATGTCTTGTAATTTTCTGTGTACAGGTCTTTCACCTCCTTGGTTAAATTTATTCCTTTGTTTCATTATTTTTTATGAATTGCAAGTGGGATTTTTATCTTAATTTCTCTTTCTGATAGTTTGCTGTTGGTGTATAATAATGCAACTGATTTCTGAATATTTTGTTATCTGCTACTTTATTGAATTTATCAGTTCTAATAGGGTTCTTTATAGTATCGTATTATCTGCAAATAATGACAATTTTACTTCCTCCTCTACAATTTGGATGCCTTTTATTTCTTTTCCTTGTCTCATTGCTGGGACTTTTAATACTGCAGTGGATAAAAGGTGAAAGTTGACATCCTTGTCTTGCTCTGGATGTTAGAAAACGCTTTTAGCATTTCACGGTTGAGTGTGACATTAGCTGTGGGTTTTCATGCACAGCCTTTATTGTGTTGAGATACCTTCCCTTGATTCCCACTTTGCCGAGTTTTTAATCATGATGGGTGCTGGATTTTGTCAGACGCTTTTTTTGCATCTGCTGATCACATAATTTTCATTCTTCTCTTTATGTGGTGTGTATCAAGTTCATTGATTTGTGGATACTGACCCAAAATCACTGCAGTCGGTGTTCATCTAGGACCTTTGTCACGTGTTGCTGAATTTGGTTTGCTAACTTTTTGTTGAGGATGTTTGCGTTTATATTCATCGGGAAGATCGGCCTGTGATTTCCTTTTATGTTGTGTATTTGTCTGGTTTTGGCATCAGGGTAATGCTGGCCTCGCTAAGGGAGTTTGGGAGCCTTTTTTCCTTTTCAATTTTCGGATAGTTTGAGGATAGATATCAATTCTTCTTTGACTGTTTGGCAAAATTCAACTGTGAAGCCACTTGGTCCAGGACTTCTGTCCGTTTGGAGTTTCTGTATTCCTGATTCAATTTCTTTAGTAGTTATTGTTCTGTTTCTATTTTGGCCATTCCTGAATAATTATACCTCTATTTCCCCCCATTTTTACACCCTCCCCTCCTTTATTTCACTGGCCGGGCCTTCGGTCCAGTGTCGCGCAGAGGCTGTGGTAGCAGAGCCGTCCCGTCCCACCCCAGCCTCGGGAAGTTCCGTCCCACTGCACATCAGCGGGGTGTTTGCTGGGAAGTTTTTAATAAGTACTTGTTGAGGATGTTTCCCTGTCTTTGCAGTCAGAAAAGATATTTTATTTTTCCCTTTGTGAATTGTTGAGTTTCTCCGTATTTACTGAGATAACCATATGGATGTCTCTACTTTATTCTTGTTAATGTGGTAAATTACATTGATGGGCCTTTTTGAATGTTACAGCTACAGTGCATTCCTGGGAGAAACACAGCTCGGTCACTACGTAGTATCCTGTTACTATGTAACTGTGGGTTTGACATGTTACTGTTTCGTGTGTGACTGGCCATTTTCTAGAATTTTTTTTGGCTGAATTTATTAGCATAAAGTTGTTCATAAAATGTTAGTACGTTTTCATTGGAATTTTTATTGAGATTAATTGTAGATTTGCATGACATTTTAAAGAATAATGCAGAGATCCTGAGCATCCTCTCCCAGTCCCCCCCAAAGTAACATGTTGCAGAAATATAGTCCAATCTCACAGCCAGTTATTGACATCAAAGTGATCCACTCATCTTCCTCAAACTTCCCTGCTGATAGGAGTACGTGTGTGTGTGTGTGTGTGTGTGAGTGTGTGAGTGTGTATGACAGAGACTTTAAGACATCGGTAGGGACTGTAGTGATGTCTACTTTTCATTCCTGGTGTTGATACTTTGCCTTCTCTTTTTTTTAAAAAAAAGATGTGTTGTTCTAGGAGTGTATTAATTCTGTCTTTTCAAAGAATTAGCTTTTTAAAAAATAAAGTTACATTTTTTTTAGACACAGTTGTAGAATTTTTTTAAAAAATTATTTTATTGTTGTTCACTTACAGTTGTCTGCATTTAACCCCCAACCCCAACCCCAGGCAAACCCACCTCCCTCCCTTGCTTCCACCCTCCCCCTTGGTTTTGTCCATGTGTCCTTTATAGCAGTTCCTGCATACCCTTGTCCCCATTATCCCCTTCCCCCTCCCCTCTGGTTACTGCCAGATTGTTCTAAATTTCAATGTCTCTGGTTATAATTTGTTTCTCTGGTTGTATTTTGCTTGCTTACCTCACAAGAGTCTTGGCTGTGGCTGATCTGAGTTCCCTGGTCGCTGATCTGGCCTCGGTGACTTCTCTCATGAGTCCTTATATAAAACCCCTTAACTTTTCATATAGTAAAGGCTGCGTGATGATGTACTCCTTGAACTTGACCTTATCTGAGAAGCACTTTATCTGCCCTTCCATTCTAAATGACAGTTTTGCTGGGTAGATTATTCTTGGTTGTAGGTCCTTGCTTTTCATGATTTGAAATATTTCTCTCCAGCCCCTTCTTGCTTGGAAGGTCTCCTTTGAGAAATCCACTGACAGTCTTATGGGGATTCCTTTGTAGGTAACTGTCTCCTTTTCTCTTGCTGCTTGTAAGATTCTTTCCTTATTCTTTTTTTTTTTTAAAGATTTTATTTTTATTTATTTTTAGAGAGAGGGGAAGGGAGGGAGGTAGAGAGGGAGAGAAACAGCAATGTATGGTTGCCTCTCACATGGCCCTCATGGGGACCTGGCCCGCAACCCAGGTATGTGCCCTGACTGGGAATCGAACCGGGACCCTTCTTTCCTTATTCCTGATCTTGGGTAATGTTATTATGATGTGCCTTGGTGTGTTCCTCTTTGGGTTCCGCTTCTTTGGGGTTCTCTGAGCTTCTTGGACTTCCAGGAAGCCTATTTCCTTTGCCAGATTTGGGAAGTTCTCGTTCATTATCTGTTCAAAAATATGTTCAATTTCTTGGTGTTCCTCTTGTCCTTCTGGCAGCCCTATGATCCGGATGTTGGGTCGTTTACGAATGTCTCTGAGGTTCCTGAGTCCCTCCTCATTTTTTTGAATTCTTATTTCTTCCATCTGGTCCACCCCATTGGTTTGAGTCCCAGCTTCCTTTTTTTCCCTATTGGTTCCCTGTAAATCTTCCTCCATTATCTTTATCATATTCTTCATTTGTTCAGTTATTTGCATCCACCTTTCTTCCAGTTTTGTGAGCATCCTGATTACCAGCGTTTTAAACTGGGCATCTGTTAATTTGGCTATCTCTTCGTCCGTTAGTTGTAATTTGTTCTGATCTTTCATTTAGGCCATTTTCATTCTTTTTTATCTCGGTGCACCTGTCAGAGTCTTAGGTGTTTGCTGGTGCCCGGCAACCTGGGTCGTTTTTTTGTGATGTTTCCTCTGGGGGCGGGGCCTGGGAGGGAGCAATGGCGTCTGCCGTTCACCGCCACTCCCTATCACCCTCCGCTCCCCAGTTCCCCACCGCCTCCTCCGCCAGTCTCGGCCCTGCTGGTTCCCACTGGCCTCTCCGGTTACGCCGCCGGCCTGCGGGGTTCACCCGTTGCTCGGGGTCGTGTTTTGGTTAGGCGCTCCCGGGGTGAGTCCCTCCGGGAAAACTGCCTCTCACTCCGCTCCTCCGCTCGGTTCTGCCCCGCTTACCGGCCTGGATGTCCGTCCTCCCCAACTTCCTGGGTGTCGGACTTCCCTTCAGTTCGATTCTGTCCGTTCTGGTTGTTTATTTTTTGCTATTGAGTTCGTTGTTTAAACTCTCTGGTTGTGAGGGGCGGCGCAGTGCGTCCACCTACGCCGCCATCTTGGCGGAAGTCCCATAGAATTTTATTTATTGTTTTGAATTACAGTTGGCAGACAATATTACATAATGTCGGGTGGAGACACTGGCACACCTGACAGAGTGGTCCCGGTCCGGCCCCCACCCGGCACCGCACACAGCGTGACAGTGTCACTGGCTGTGCTCCCGCTGCCCCACGTGACACCCTGTGACGATGTCACAACTGTCTTCATCCTTCCCCTCTCCCCCCGCCGTCCCCCAGCCCCCCTCCCATCTGGCGGCCACCAGTCTGTTCTCTGTGTCTGGGAGTCTGTCTCTGTTCTGTTTGTTCGTTTTGCGTTTGAGGTTCCACATGCGAGTGAATCACTGGATCCTGGTCTCTGTGTGACTTCACCGGGCACAGCTCCCTCCGGTCCATCCGCGTGGTCACAAACGTCCACGTGTCATTCGTTTCTGTGGCTGAGCCACATCCCATTACTACACGTGCCACGCCTTCTCGCCCGTTTGTCTATCGGGGGCCACGTGGGTTGCTCCCGTGTCTCAGCCGTTGTCGGTAATGCTGCCGCGAACACAGGGGTGCATGTAACTTTTTCAGTTACTGTTCTGGGTTTTTTTGGGTGCATACCCAGAAGTTAAATTTCTGGGTCTTTGTCTTGTTTTACAGCCTTTGTTTTAAAAATATCTTTTGTCTCGTGTATGTTTGTGACTCCAGCTTTTTGTTTGTTTCCTTTTTTATGAAATTTTTTTTTCCATCAACCAGCTTTTGATTTTGTCGAATTTTCTCTGTCCTATGTTTTCTATGTAATTAGTCTCAGATCTTTATTATTTTTATTTAGGTTGAATATTTGTTCTTTTTTCTAGTTTTTGAGATTAAAGTTTAGATAGCTGAGTTTTAGCTACTTTTTCTAATTTGAGGCTATACATTTTACTGCAAGTTTAGTAGCTTTACCTACAAATTTTGATATTCCCTAGTTTATTTTAGCTAGCTAACACAATGACAGCTATCGATGTACATTTTTTATTGTGATTTCTTGTGAGACTCCTGGACTGTGTAGAAATACTTACTTTTCAGGCATTCGAGGACTTTACGGGTTTGCCGTCTGTGCCTCCCTCTCCCTCTCTCAGCTCCCACACTTACTCTTCTGCAGTGAGAGGACAGGTTGTACGTGATGTCAGCCCGCGGGGCGGGACACGTGGATGGACGGACACGTGCATGTATCGCTGCTGCTCGGTGCAGAGTCTAGGTGGTTACGGTGCCTGTCAGGTCAAGTTCAGCAAGGACACTTCCCACATCCTCGCTGTGCACCTTGCAACGTCTCTGCGGTAATAGTGGAAGGGGCACCTGGCTTAGCACCCGCTGTAACTTCGGGTGTGTTGGGCCCTGCACCCGTCCGCTCTCACCGTTTGGTCCGTCGCTGTCCCGGAAGCTTTACGCTTGCAGCTCTCCTTCTCCTCTCCCTCTTGGATTAACGTATTTTTATTCATTACACTGCTGCTTTTCTTCTCCAGTTGGCTTGTTAGCTACACATTTCTACTATTTTTTTCCGGCAGCGACATGTGGAGTATGTGCTCTGCATGTATGAGAGTCTCATCACGTTAGTACTTGTATCAGGTTTCAGACAACACCGAGACCTACAAGGCGCCAGTCCGCCTGCCCCACCCGTTTCCTGGCCTGGCCCCGCCGTCCGGCGTTCCGGTGCCGCCGGTGCCCCGCTGGGGGGCCGATCGCGCCACGCTCGCGCTCGCGCCGAGCCGCCTGTCCTTCCAGCGTCCCCGCCCCTCGCGCGGGCAGGAACGGAGGCAGGGTGCAGGCGCAGTCCGCGGGCCGCACGTCCAGGGTGTACCAGCTGTTCATCACCGTGCAGCGCGTTCAACAATCGATTGGTTGTCCGCCTGCCTTGATCCAAGTGCTTGGATAGCCAGGCCGGCGGGGCGGGCGCACGGCTCCGCGTTCTGCGCCGGGACGTGATGGCGCAGGGGCGCAGGCCCCTCCCCGTCGCCCCCGCGCCCACGGGCAGCCCAGGGCCACGCACACCAGGGCTGGTGGGTTCTTGCTGGGACAGACGCGTCTGATGGCCCCGGCCCGTCTGTTTCCGTCTCCTTCCCGCTACACACGAGCGCTCACCACGTGGCCCAGAGTCTGCAGGGGCGGTGGGACGGGCACTTGGTGGCGGCTGCGCAGGTATCTGTGGGGAGGCGGTTGTCTCGGTGAGTGCCAGGCGGCCGCTCTGGAGGCAGGGCGCCTGTGCACACACAGCCCGGCTCGCGTGGGCTGGCAGTCCGCACGTGGGTTTGCACTGGACACGGCCTTGAGCATTCCCACTGGCTGAGGCCAGGCGCGCGGGAGGTCCTCCCCCTGGGCTGCCCTCCTACAAGGATTCAAAATACTTTGATCCACGTGGGAACGGCCTCAGCAGTGGGGAAAATTCTTTATTTTTTTCCTCCCCACAAATGAAAAGACCTGGTTAGGCAGAGTCACCAGTCCTGCAGCGTGACTCAGGATACGATGAGGTCAGATCGCCCGTCGGCTCTGCGGGCGTCGGCAGGGTGGCCGGCGCTCCGTGGGCACACACGGTCTTTCATTCTGCGCCTGGGAGCGGCTCCGCCTGTGGCTTTGGGGCCCCGGCTTCCTTGGCAACTGGGAAACCCAATCCTTTGGCCACTTGCCTCTTCCTGCCACAGAAGAGCAGCTTGGGGAGGCCGAGGGCAAGCACGGGAGGGAAGCTGGTGCTGCAGGACTCCCAGGGAACCTCCTGTCCCGGGAGGGGAGAGGCAGGGGCGGTCCACGTGCAGGGAGCCAGAGCGCCTTCGCTGCCCGCCTCCCAAAGCCCACGTGGTCCGCGGGCGCGGCCCCTGCTGTCAGAAGAGGGTTGGAGCTGCGTGCCTGGAGGCTGGTTTCCTGTGGCTCCCGGGCTCGGCAGGAACGGGGTTTGGGGGAGAGACGCAGGAGAGCCCTGGAAAAGCAGGCTCTGGGCGCTGCTCTGGTGGGAGGCCATTTCCTGGCGCGGCTGGAGGTCTCGCGGGGTCCAGCCGTTCCACGTGCTGGGCTGGGGAGAGCTGCTCTGGCCGGCCTGGTGCCACGGGGTGGCCATCTGCTGCTCGGGGTGGGGGTGGGCAGAAGCTGCCGGGTCTCTTCTGTCAGGAGGAGGGGCAGGAAGACGAAGCACTCAGATGACGGTCCCGCCGGTGGACCCACCCCTGCCCGTGCGTGCCCTCCCTGTGGGGCCGGGGCTCCCCATAGGCCGGTGTTTGGCCAAAAACACCTTCCCCGTTCTGTCTTTGCCCGCTGTCAGTTCTGGGCGGCAGGTCTCCCGGCACCTGGTCTGCTGCAGAGTAAAAGGAAAGGGAGCGCAGGACTCACGTGGCCGTCCCCCACGTCCTGAGGTTCCTGACCATTGGCCGTGCCCCCTCGGCCTCTCCGAATCCTGTCACTGCTGTCCGCTGACTCACTCCCGGGGTGATCAGCTGTGAGCAGCAGGGAGGGGGACCGTGGATCCTGGCCCTGGAGACCCCAGACCATCTCACGGCTGGGTGTGTGGCGAGAGCAAGTGCGCAGGATCCCCGGTCGGCAGACTCGCCTGTCGCTCTGCGTTATGTTCCAGACAATCATCTGCGCTGTATGGTTTCGTCGTCGGGCCGCTGACCTCCGGGGCTTTGTGGCGTCTAATGTGTGCGTGCACACACCGCCCATTTCCCCATTGTGCTGGCGGTGCACACGCGGGCCGTGTCCCTTTCTTGTTTTCTAAATTAGGGCCTGTACCACTGCACACTTGCCCATCCGTGCGCCCTGCACCTGTGCGCGTTTCCCAGGCCGAGGGCGGGGGCTGCGTGCCGCGCGCGTCCCGGCCGGTGGCGCTGTGGCCTCAGTGGGGGCGTGGCCTCGCGGGGGGCGGGGCTCCTCAGGCTGGGGCCTGTGAAACCTTTTTTTCCTGCCACTCGCAGTTTGCGTTTCTCTCATTACTGCTGAAGTTGTTCCCAGCCCCATTCATGGATGGGCCTCGTGAACGTCCTCTCATGTAATATGCCCAGAGGTTTTCTGGGGTTGTTTTTTTTTTGGGGGGGGGGTGGGCAGGGGTCATTGGTGCTTTTCTTTCCCCATCTTCTCCCAGCTTTTCACTTGTTTTACTATTCACGGATGCGTAGCAGTTGCTGATCGTAACGTGGAGCTTATCGGTCATGTCCTTTAGAGTCTGTGCTTTTTGCGTCCTATTTAAAGATTTTACTCCTTCGTTAAGGCAAACTCATTCAGGGATACGGTCCGTACTGTTGTCTTCTGAACTTGGCCCAGTTTTGCCTGTCGAGTTCGTGGTTTCCATCCACCTGGCGCCGGTGTGTGTGAGGCAGAGGGTGCGCTGTCCTCGTCCCCCACGGCTTCCCCATCCTCGTCCCAGCAGCTCCTGCTGACACGTCCGTCTTCCCCCCAGGTGTCCCCTCGGTGTGTCCGTTCCTGTCACAAGTCAGGCTCCCTGGTCTGTGTCATCCGTCAGCTTGGTGCCCTTCTCTCGGACTTTGCTGTCTGAGTCGTTGCATTTTAAAATCAGCATCGTTCCTCTCGTAGGCAAGTTTCTCCCTCTTTCTGCTTATTCGGGAATATTTATTTCCGGCCCTTATCTTCTTGATAAAAATTCAAGGACCAGTTTGTGATACTCCTAAAAAAACACCCGTGAAATTTTGTTGGTGTTTCACTAAATTTATGGATGAATTTGGGGGGCGGGATTGACATGCGTACATTATTAAATATCCTGTTTTCATAAATATGATCTATTTCTCCATTATTCAGATGTGACTCTCTTTCAGTAAGTTGTGTAATTTTCTTTAGAAAGGGCTGACATATCTTTCATTACATCAGTTCCTGGGCATTCTTTCTTTCTTGATGCAATGGCAACTTTTTTATTTTTATTTTTTTTGCTGCGTATAGCTAATATTTTTTTAATGTTATATTTTTTAAGAATGCTGTTTTCTACCTGCTGTTTCCTGGTGCATGGAAATGCAATTTTTAAATAGTTTTTAAATTAAATTCTTTATGTTAAGATAGTTGTAGATTCCTGTGAAGTTATGAGGAAATGGCCCCCTCCGCCCTGCCTGCCCCCTTGCCCCAGGGCAGCACCTGGCCCGCTGTGGATTCCTGTCCCAGGCAGGTGGCTGGGTGGTGTGGTCAGGCTGTTTCTTCCATCCCCACAAGGACCTGCCTGTCATCTTTGTGGCCACACACTCACTGCCTCCCACCCTGGAAATGCAGACTGCCACCCAGGCAATCATGGGGCGCTGCAGCATGTCCCTGGTGAGAGCAGGGAGGTGGCTTTGCCAGCCCCCGAGCTCAGGGACAGACCCTTGGTTCCTAGTGCTGGTGCGGGAGCCGGGCTGGGGCACCACCGAGAGCCCTCCGAGGAGACACTGCCCCCAGCCCCGGACGCCCTTGCCCGGAGTGACCAGGCTCCGCTGGGAACCGAGAGGCATGCTGAGCTGGGGAAGGGTCTGCCAACGTGTGAGCACATCAGAGAGGACAGCAGCTCCTGAGCTCTTTAAACACGGCCATGAGTTCCGTTCGAAACATGGAGCTGGCAGTGATGGTGTGCATCGCTCAGTCGCTCTGCTTACTGAAGGGGAAACTGAGCCCCAGCCGGGAAGGGACAAGCCCAGGGGCACAGAGGGCTAAGGCTGCTGGTCCGTGAGCCTCTGTCCCTCTGTCCCTCTGTGTGTCTCTGATGAAGAAACTGGGGTGCCGGTGTATTGTTGTCTTGTTTATATTGCACCAAGATGGCATTCCTGCAAGGTCAGCGAGCTGGTTCGCAGCCGCGTCCCCCACGCCCGTCGAGGAGCCTGGCGCGTGGACCCGACCAGCCCTCTGCCCTGCCTGGGTTGGGGCTGCGCTCCTGCCGCCTCTCCCCCTCCCTCGCCTTTGCTCCCCGAGTTAGCTTGTCTGTGAATGAGTCCGTGCCAGTGCCGCTCACGCCTTGTCCTCTCGGCGTCTGTAACTTAGTGCAGGAATCAGACAGTCCAACAGGTGCTTCCAAGGTCAGTGTCAAAAATCTCGGTTTTCTGAGAATGTTTTTTCGATTGTAACCAACCCGGTGAATAAAGGGCTGGAATTGTTTTGCAGGAAGCTTCGACAACTTCCGCTCGAGAAAAGTCCGGAAAACTAGAAGCACAAAGTAGCAGCTTCCTGCTCCCCAGAGCCTGTCACCAAAGGACACGCAGCAACTCCACCAGTAAGTGTCTCGCCACACGACCCTCGGGCTCGGGACTCGGCGTCTGCTGAATGCTGGGAATGTCACTGATGTGCGCCATTGCGGGGTGGGGTGGGTGGGGCGCTGCCAGTCCCGCTGGACCAGACCGGGCTCTGGGCCGCCTGCCTGTCTCACCGCGCCAGGCGCTGCGCGTGCGCCCCCAGCCGGAGGGCCTCCGCCGGCCGCTTAGAGCGCGGCGGCCTGGGGCCTGGTCACAGCCCTTGTCTGCACTCTGCGCCTCGGGAAGGTGCGACCCCCAGGACACAGGACAGGGCTTTACGCCTGCTCTGTCACGTGACATCCTCCTTGGTCTTAACTGGGCCACTCTCTCCGAGGGCCTCTGTCACCTCGTCTGCTGCGGGCGGGAGGGGAGGCGGGACGGTGCCGTGACTCTCGGCGGTCGCAGGGCGAGTACAGTCGGGACGTGAAGAAGGCAGAGAGGCCCCGAGCGAGGAACCCGCTCGCTCCGCGTGCTCGCACCAGAGATGGCCTGTGTTAGACTGTCCCTCAGTCCCCTCCCGCGGTGCTCGGTGTCTCCAGAAGATGCGCGCCTCGACCTCAGGTCGTTGGTGGACGCGCAGCATTTGGTTCTGCGATGTACCTGGTGCAGCCAGGCGCCGCCCCAGTGGCAGGCAGTTTAGTTCTCAGCGTCTCACTAACACCATCCACGACGGCAGCGCACGTGGAGTTCGGTCCCAGCCCGACGGCTTCCTCGGGGGGGAGACGGGAAAGGCAGCGGACGGCGCGGCGGCGAGCCGGCCTGGGCTCCAGACCTGCCTCCCGCGGGGGTTTCCTCTGTGACGGGACGAGCCCT
Organism: Micronycteris hirsuta; assembly: GCA_004026765.1. Lineage (NCBI taxonomy): Eukaryota > Metazoa > Chordata > Mammalia > Chiroptera > Phyllostomidae > Micronycteris > Micronycteris hirsuta. The sequence continues at coordinate 19,218 of PVJI01021249.1, forward strand.
CGGCCGCCCGCCCCGGCCGTGCTCTGCTGTGGGCGCGGGGTCGCCGCGTTACTCCTGCCCTGTGCTGGGACCCTCGTTCCTTTTTTCTGTCATAAGTTTTACTTTTCCCCCCTTTCAGCACAAGTGCTTCGACGAGGGTGTGAGCTGCTTGTGAAATGTCTGTAGGTGCTGCTCAGCGTGTGTGAACGTCTGCTTCTTCAGTCGCTGCCCACACGGGCTCAGAATTTTTTTAGATACTTGCTCTGCAGGTTTTTCTCTGTCCCCCCATTTCCCTCACACCCATGGCTGTTCTCTGCCTCGTTGGGCACCCAGGAGGAGCTACGCAGTTTGTGGGCATTGCTGTAAAGTGAAAATACGAGACCCCTCTTTAAAAATTAAGAATTTTTTTTTAAGATTTTATTTATTTATTTTAGAGAGAGGAGAAGGGAGGGAGACAGGGAGAGAAACAGCAGTGTATGGTTAAATAAATTCACGGTTAATTTATAAAAAGCCTCCTGGGTAAAGCGATATTTGGCTGTCCTATTTGTTGAACATACTTTCCTCAGCAGGTTGGTTTTCTTTTAAGTTGTTTTACACGAAGCTGTTTTTGTCTTTGTATGCTAATCAAATCTACTGATATTTTTCCTGATGTTCAAGTTTCTTCCACATCCAGAGAACTATCAAATATTCGGCTATATTTTCTTCTGGTTTTTAAATGATTTTTTTCAAACTTACTATATATGTGTAACTTGGGTGTTTGCTGTGAAGTGAGAATCAAGACAAAATTTTTTCCTGAGTGGGCGGCTGATTCCCGCATCACTTGCGCCGGACAGTTTCCGCCCATCTTTTCATTTCCATTTTGTTGTTCTGTTTGTCTCTTGCAAATGATAGGCAGTTAGATCTCGAGAGCAGATCTGGCAGTCTCTCACAGACCACCTCGGGCTGTTGGCATCAGGGTTATAAACAATATTTGCTTTTCCTTTTTTTTTTTTTTTACACTTTTTGTTTTGTTTTTTTTTCGGGTCACTTGTCCCTTGTTTCCTGCTTGTTGAGGTGTGTGTTTAATTGTCGCGGTACTTTGAAAGCCTTATTCAACTTTTATTTTCACTTCCGGTTTCCTTTCAGTTAATCCATAAACGAGGTTTAACCAATGCAGTAATACGTAAGACTGTTTTCCAGATCGTCCCCTTCGGGAAAGCCAGCACCACTAGCCCGTCGTCCCAGATCCCGTCTGTTTCCCGGTCCAACTCAACTAAATCACAAACTCATGTTGTTAACTATTAAAGCATCTCCTGTATGGTTTCCCTTTCCACTATAGTTTAGCCTTTTGCACTGCGTTTGATGACCGCGTTGTCAGAGAACTCGGTGCTCCATGTTTAACTGGTTTTACCGCCCCCCCATGGACAGTGATTTCGATACGCAGGGTGAGGCGAACGTGGGCTTGCGGTCGCTCGCATGGAGAATCACAGAACGCTTGGTAAATCAGTAACAGCACAAGGGCAAACCCTGTTTCGTGTGCTCACAGCGCATACCCACTTCCCCCCACGTGCCCGCCCCTGGCAGGAACACATCCCCGAGCCGTTTTCGGGAGTCAGCGAGGCTCAGAGCGGGGAGAGGGAGGTCTCCCCTGCACCCCACCCCCGACCCTGCCGGTCTTACACCTCAGGGATGCCCATTTTCTCCTCTTTCCTGAGCCCACCCTGGCCAGTGACTTCTTTCGGCAGCCTGCACACAAGCCTGAGTCTGTCCCACTCCAAGGGCAAAACCCCTGCCAACCGCCTTCCCCGTGAACTACCCCCACCTCACAGCTTTCTCCCCTGGGGGTTTTCCACACAAGCCTTGTCCCTCACTGGAGCTGCGGGACACTGGGAAAGCCCTGCCCCTCTGGGTCCCTGGAGCTGTGCTGTCCAGCACAGTGTCCACTGGCCACAGCCTGAGCACGTGGCGTGCAGCTCACTCGAACGGGGAAGTGCAGGACGGGCCGCAGATGCTCCGGGGTGGGCGGTTGCACTGAATGCAGGAAGATAATGTCAAAAATAATGTTACCTGTTGTTATCTATTATGATGTCGTTTAGCATACTGGACTGAAAGGAATGTACTGTCAATCTTACCTCTTTCCTTTGACTTTCTTAATGTGGCGACTGGAAAAATGTGGTGCACGTGGCTTCAGGCGTGTCTCAGTGGAGAGGCGCGGCTGTGGACGGGGAGGGGCCGCGGCCTGCGACCCCTGCCGGCTGCTGCGGCGGGGTGTGCTGGAGTCCCTGGTCGGAGGAAAGCAGGCCTGGGCTTCCCGGGGAGAAGAAGCTGGTGGCTTTGCATTTCCTCAGCTCCCCAAAGAAGCAGGAGTTGGCTGTTTGCCCGTGTCAAGGGTGTGCGCTTGTGCATGTAGGAGGCCGTCGGGTCTCCTGTGGGAGGTCACATGTGCCCACGGGAGGCCGCCAGATTCCCCCTCTGGCTCCGCACGACCCTCTGCGCCTGCCCAGCCTCTCCGCCTTTGGGATTGAAAATGCCCTGAGAGGTGGGACTGGACCTGCTGCAGCCCCGGGGCTCCGGAGCCCGCCCGCTGCCCTTGCGGTGCGCTGAGGGGACGTGCACGCGAGAGTTCTGTCTGCGGCCTGCGGTGCGAGGGCGTGGAGGGTGCGGAGCGCCGCCCGCCGCGTCTCTGCCCACCGAGCAGGCCCTGCTCCCCGTGGCCCCGCAGGGCCGGCGCGCTGGGGGGCTGCTGTTCTCTGCTGTTTCCGGCACAAACGCGTTGCTCTCTTCCTCTGCTGGTCCAGGTGTGAATCCCTACTGCACAGCAGAGGTGGACTTCCCGGTGACCGGGAAGACGGCCACCGCCACAGACAGGCCGCCGTACTCGCTCTGCAGCAGCCGGAAGTCCCTGTCCCAGCAGCTGGACTGCCCTGCAGGGAGGGCTGGGGTAAGGCTCCGGGGTCGGGGGTGGGGACCGACTCAGCGGGGCCTGAACAGGACTTGGGGTGGTTTCCTGTCCACAGAACTGCAGGGAAGAGGGTGCAGCCCGGCGGGCATGGCCACCTCTCGGTGAAGAACCACATCAGGACAGTCGTCTCCTGAGCGCCCCCGTGTGGCAGGGACCTGCAAGTGCTACCGCTCTGCGCACTAGCCGCCACCCTGCAGGCCCCCACTAGGCTGCACCGCACCCCGTGTGCCATCAGCAGGGGGACCCCGAGAGGAGGACCAAGGGCGGGGCCTGGGCAAGTCACGTGGATTATCGGAGACAGAGGGGGTTTGACGTCGCATCTTCTGGGCTCCAAAACCTGATTTTTAACCCCTGCAATAGGTTACTTGATTTATGAAAATGAGCTTACTACGTTGGCCCCATTTTAGAGGAAGGACACAGAAGCGTGGCCGGGCTGAGTTTATACATCTTAAGACCTAAGGGGCCAGAATTTGAACCAGCCTCTGGTAGCTCCCCAGTCCGTGCCCTTCCCACTGTGGCCATCACCTTGCAGACGGGAAGCACAGAGTCCCCATGCCCCACGGCTGCCTGCTCGTTCTTCCCATTCCCCAAGCCCAGCCAGCGCACAGCTCACACCAGGGCTCCCGCCCCACTCCCGGTCACACGGCGCCCTCTGGCTGCAGCCGTGCGCTCCTGTCCCTCATCCCTCTGCAAACCTGCCAGCTACTGCGAAACCCTCCTGACCCTCCCAGTGCCCCTCCGGAGCAAGTCTCTCTGGTGTCCTCATCTCTGCTGGTGCCTGCCCCTGCCCCAGCACACCGAGGGATCTCCACGGTGGGCCGCCGGTCCAGGGGCATTTGGCTGTCTCTGCATGACACTCAGCAGGGCTTGAGAATTTCCTGGGCCTGCCCTTCGTCCCTCCCTTGGGTTAATCCTGTTTTCCGATCGCAAGTGGGAGACACTGGTGCTCCAGTGCTTGGGAAAGATGGCTTCCCGGTGCAGATCATCTTACAGGCAGGGAAACTGAGTCAAGGAGGGGCGCCACCACTTCCCCCAGGTCACCAGGTGGCAGTGACAGAGGCAGGAGAAGCAGCAGCAGGGCTTCGAGTGTGAGCCCTGACCACCAGGCCATGCTGCCCCTTGCCGAGGCTGCCCCTGCGCAGGGCGCGTGGGAGACGCTGCTTCTCCCAGGCCGGTGGTCCCTCCCCTGTGCGCCCGCCTGGAATCTGTGTTCTGCGTGTCCAAATCTTCGGGCTCCTGCCCCCTGCCCACCACCCCTGGCCTGGCACGAAGAAGGTCTTACTTAACGTGTCCTAGATTCTGCTGAGGGCATTCCTGGCGGTCGGCTTTCCAGCCTTGCTTGAGACTTTGGTTAGAGGACTCGCTGTCCCTGGTCAGTGTGGTCTGGACACCTACACGGAGCCCTGGCTGCCGGTCTGCGGGGAAATCAAGCCCAGCAAAGCTGGCTCCTGGGGCCACCAAATGCGGCCGCCCTACTGGGCAGTGGCAGGCGTGAAGGGCAGGCCCTCGGGGGAGAGGGCGTTTGCGGGCCCGTCCCCTCTCAGGGAAGGGGTGCTCCTGCCGGTGGATTCATTGCCTCCCCCCGCCCCGTTCCCGTTGCAGGGCGTCTCCAGGCCCACGCGGTCCCTGAGCACAGCCCAGCTCCTGCAGCCCTCGGGGGGCCTCCACGCGTCTGTCATCTCCAACGTCGTGCTCATGAAGGGCCAGGCCAAGGTGAGCAGGGCTGTCGCCGGTGGAAACCTCTGGAGGGACACTGGTCTGAGGAGCTGCTGTGTCAAAGGAAGGGAGTGGTGGCCGGGCTCCAAGTATAAACAGTGGCACACATTCGCAGGGGGCAGGGCCCCACCCCGGAGTCCTTGCTCTCCTGCCTCCTTGCCTATGTGTCCTGGGAGCCCAGGAGAGAGGAGGGGACACGGAGGGGGTGCTGAGGCTGCCGGGCCTCTGGTCACCGGAGTGACTGTCTCCACTCCCGAGCCGCGTCCACCCAGCCCCGCTTTCTGGCCAGTCAGTCACGATGCTGTGTCCCCCGGGCACTGAGGTAGACGTGTTTTAAAAACAGTTGACTTTCAAGTAGTTTGCCTCACTCAGATGCATGCCGGTGGAAAAGGACACAGATTCCTGCAGGGACGACCGAGGGTGGTAGAATTTATGTCAGGGTGTCTGCTCCTGTGTCACTGGGGGAGCCCAGGGCGCTGTCACCTGATAGAGCCCGTGCACCGGGGCCCAGTCACGAACGGGAGGACCAGCAAGAGAAAAGCCAGCTCAGGGCTCCGTCAAGGGAGAGGGCAGGGGAGCTGGTGAGGGGGGACAGCGTATGCCTACAGCGTGTCCTTGGCCAGGGGGGGCTGGGGCAGGGACAGCGCTGGCCGGAGAGGGAGCCCCTCCTGGGGAGCCTTGCTGTGCACTGCAGGGGGTGCTGTGGCTGCTTCCATCAGGGGTCGTGTTTACTGTCGAAACAGCCTGTGAGGGAAGGGCTGTTAGGCACAGTCTTCAGAGAAGGAAAGGTGAGCTCAGGGACAGGAAGTGACCACCCAGAGCTGCCCGTGGAGGGGAGTGTCCAACCAGGCTCCCTCTGCGTGGGCCCCACCGGCCCATGCAGGACTTCCAGACGGCACATGGCCCTGCCTGGCCTCAGAGTCACACATGGCTCTTCCCCGCCCTGCCCTTCGTTCAGTCCTGAGCCCTGTGAGACCAGAGCCGCCTGCTGCTTGCTCCCTGCGCCCTCTGTGCGGGGCTGGGGATGGCCCTCGGGACACGGAGCGCAGTGGCTGGAGCCCCAGGGGACGCTCCGCAGTCTGAGACTCCGCTTCCTTCCCCAGGGCCTGGGCTTCAGCATCGTGGGGGGAAAGGACAGCATTTACGGCCCCATCGGCATTTATGTCAAGACCATCTTCGCGGGGGGCGCCGCGGCCGCCGATGGCCGGCTCCAGGAAGGTACGGTGCCCAGCGCCCCCTCGAGCCGCCGGGCTGCGGGTCCTGGGCAGGTGGGACGTGTCCTCACCCTTCAGAGGGCAGCTCACAGATTCCAGTGTCTGCACGCCACGGCCCCTCCCTTCTCGGTCCCTTTCCTTCGCTGTCCCCGCCCTCCCTGCCTCACAGCGGTAGGACACCAGGCCCAGCGCCTCCAGTCGGCCGGCTGTGTTCTGGGTGCCAGGAAGGCAGACCCTCCAGACAAGGTCCCTGTTGGTGGGGGGTTCAGGCCGCCCTCCTGCCCCTTCTCCTGCTCTTAGCTCTTCAGGGGAGGGATGTGCTGGTCGCCCTGAGAGTCAGGGGCCTGGGGACACGAGATGCCTCCCCAGTGCCCTGCCCTGTCTTCTTGTCCTGGGGGGGCAGGTGTCCTCCAGCCCCCACTCCACCCCACAGTCCCGTTTGGGTTGCTGGGCAGTGGGTTTCAGCTCAGGAGGCAGAGCTCAGGGTCGGGCATTCACGGAGCGCAGGGGAGCCCCTGCAGCCTGGGGCAGCTCGCTGTGGGGAGCTGGGGAGGGGCACCCCACTCTCCTCCCTCGGGCCGGGTCCTGAGGCAGGGCGGGCGGCAGCCCAGCTCTGCCTGGTGCCACAGGGCTGTAAATCATAGAGTATGTCAGCCTGTGGTCTTTCTGTGTCCAAATGGTCCGTCGGAATGATTTTTGATTCTTTTTGTGTGGCCCGTGTCAATTCAGTGACAGTCAGATTTCAGTCTTTACTGGGACTCGGCCACGTCCACTCACTGGCCTTTTCTCTGTGATGCTTCGGGGCTACAGGGGCCCGCCCGTGGGCCGTGCTCACTCTCCGGCTTTTGCTACCGAAGCACGCAGCTCTGGCCTCGCACGGGGCTGTGCGGGTGGGTTCGGCTGTGCGGGCAGGGCGGCCGGGGTTGTATGCCTGGCGGGGGTGGGGGGGTGCGGCCCTGATAGGGAGCAGAGTGCAGGGTGCAGTAGGAGCCGGCGCTGCAGGCCCCAGGGCCTGGCCTGCGGAGGGACCGGCGGGAAGGAGGTGCCGATGTACAGGTGACAGCCTCCTCGCAGGTGGCACATGAGGGGCAGGTTGGAGAAAACACGCAGGTTCTGGTCTGAGTGAAGAGAGAGGACATATGACAGGGAGCAAGGGGGGGGGAGGAGGAGCAGTAAGAGCAAGGAGAATGGGGTCACGTGGGTTTATTTTCCACCTTACCTTTCATATTATAGTCAGCTTGCAGTGTTTTATCATTTTCAGGCCTACAGAGTCACGGTTACACATTCACTCGTTTATACCGTTTGTGGGGCCCGGCGCCCGGCTGACGCCGAACTCCCACAGTATTAGTGAGTCTGGTCCCTCCGCTGTGCTCAGTCCCTCTCCTGTGTCACAGCCCCGGCCCCCTCCCCGCTAGTGACCATCGGTCTGTTCTCTATATATCTTTTTTCTTTTTAAGAATAAAGACTTTTTAAAAAATTTTATGTATTTATTTTTAGAGAGAGGAGAAGAGAAGGAGAAAGAGAGGGACAGAAACATCAATGTGTGGTTGCCTCTCGTGCGCCCCCTACTGGGGACCTGGCCCGCAACCCAGGCATGTGCCCTGACTGGGAATTGAACTGGCGACCCTTTGGTTTGCAGGTCAGCGCTCAGTCCACTGAGCCACTCCAGCCAGGGCTGTTCTCCCTATATCTTGAGTTTGTTTCTGTTTTGTTTGTTCATTTGCTTTGTTTTTTTAGATTCCATATATAAGTGGCATCCTAGGATATTTGCCTTTCTCTGACTTATTTCACTGAGCATAATACCCTCTAGGTCCATCCACATTGTTGCAAATGGCAAGATTTCATTCTTTTTTTTCCGGCTGAGTAATACGCCACTGTATATCTGTATCACAACTTTTGTGTCCGCTCATTTATTGCTGGACACTCAGGTTACCTCCGTATCTTGGTTATTGTAAATAACGCTGCAGTGAACACAGGAGTGCTTATATCTTTTCCAATTAGTGTTTGGATTTCTTCAGATAAATTCCCAGAAGTGGAATTGCTGCATCATGTGGTAGTTCTCTCTGAGTTTATTTCTGGGCTCTCTGTTCTGTTTGTGTGTGTGTCTGTTTTATGACAGAACCGTGGTGTTTTGAGCGCTGTAGCTTTGTAGTATAGTTAGATATTGGGTAGTGTGCTAAATCCAACTCTGTGCCTCTTTCAAGGATTTCTGTGGCTCTTCAGGGTCTTCTGTTCTTGTCCTGTGAAAACCGCCACTGATGTTTCGTAGGCACCACATTGACTCTGCGGGTTGCTGTGGGTGGGCGGACTGTGTGTCCACGAGGCAGCCGGGAAGGAGGTGGACAGGGACCAGGTCAGGCCAGGCCTCACGCGCCCGCTCAGAACGCTGATGCCCTGGAAGGGCAGAGGCCCCGGGGGGGGTGGGGCCCGTCGTGCTGCCCCTGAGCTTTGGCGGGGGGAGAGGGCTGGACACCAAATGAGAAATGTCTTCGTGACCTTTGTGCGCTGTGCAAACGCTGGGCAGGAGGGCGAGCCTCGAGTTTAAGGTAAGGGTGCCGT
>PVJI01021250.1:0-27371 GCA_004026765.1 Micronycteris hirsuta
GTTGTTCAACTGTACTTTGGGTTCTGTGAAATGCCTCAGTCTCGGTCTAATAAATCTTCCTTTTCACTCAGACTGATTTGAATTGGTTGTCTCTCTCTGGCCACCAAAAATTCCCAGCTAGTATAATGTATATCTTTGTGAATGGCTGAGATTTACTCTTGAAACAGGAATGCAAGTGAAATAGCTTTGTAATTTCTAGAACTGATAATTATAGGGGATGTTATAGTGACCAGTTGAGTTCAGCAGGGAATTAAGAGAGAGAGAGAATACAATGCATTTGTTTAGGTTATCTTGACCCCATTCTCCTCATCTCTTATTTACGTAACGCAAGCCACCGTATCTCCCACTGGAGTGAGGTCTGAAGTCATCCCGGTCACGGTGTGACCACTTTTCCCAAGCACAGATCTGAGCGGCAGAGGATTAGTTTCATGGCCTCTGGATGAAGTCAGGGGAGAGAGAGCAGGTGGATGGATAGCCTTTGAGAAGAATGTGCTCTCCCTTTCTGAAACGTGCCCTGCAGTGCCGCCTTCAAGGATGTCGGCCTGAACCTTTTGCCAGCTAAAGGCAGTTAAAGAAGAGAAACAATCACTTCGGGAAACTGGCTTTCCAAACGGGGCATTTGTCCTGTCACCTCCCGGCATTCTCAGAGAACTGATGGTCACAATCAGACTCCAGCCATGCGACTCTCAGGGTGCTGACCCTAGATGGAGAATGTGTCAGGGTCCGCCACATTTTCCTGACAACCATGCCGCCAAGCAGGTCAAGATCTGCCCATCTGCTTTCAGGACGTGGTGTTACCGTTTTGGATGGTTTCTAGTCCCTTACCTGCAACTTAGAAATCAAATGACCCTGCTGAGTGCCAGAGGCCCTAGCTCACTGACTGAACCACTAAATCAGACTAATTGAGGCAGCAAATATGCCTGAATAGTGCTTCCTTGAGAAAATGCAACATTCAGACACATGACATATTGACAAGTAGGCATTTCTGAGACTGCTGTTGATTTGTATTGATTAAAAGAAATATGGAAAGAATTTAAGAGTCTAATGTTACTTGAGCCCTGATTCAAACACACACGGAAACACCAAATGGAAATTTATTAGCAGGATGCAAATCTAGCCCAAGTCATAACCACCGAGAGCTTTTATTGCTTGACAGCCACTTTCAGAACCATATGAAGTGATTTGAGGAGTTTGGTGCAGTTCATAAGAAACCAAGTGTCAATGTCACAAATGGCTTCTGGAATTACTACTGCTGTTTGGCCACTGTGTTGTCAGTCTCGGCGGGACAACTAAGAAGTGGAATGTTACCAACGGCATGCATTGTTTTCTGAGTCCTAGATGTGGTATTGTGAATACAAAAATGAGGTGAGGATGAACGACTTTTACTATTTCTGCCAACGTGACAGATACCTTCAGAACATTCAGGTTAGCTCTTTTAATCACAATGCAACAAACATTAAAGAAAAAATAAGAAGATTCCTTTCATAATGGGATGGTGAAGTTAATGGCAAGATGAAAATCTCATAATGTAATGCAAGGTGATAAAATGCAAAAGGAATCCACCAGAAGTGTGTAACTCCACGGAATGGGAAGACATTATCCTGAAGATTGCCATGTGCTGGGTTGGTATGTTAAACAGTCTGATATTTTAATCAGTGCTTTGAACCCCCAAATAAGCTAAAAATATATTGATGTAAATGAATTATTCATAGACCAAATAGCAACTTAAAAATAATATTATTGCATGTTCCTTTTTCGCCAACACAAAAACTAAGGAGAAAGAAAGGGTAACTATGGGTTACATTTGCAAGTAAGGTACTTTAGCTATAAATTGAACGAGAAGGACTTTTCTGTTTCCAGGTTTACTACTCACTCAGTAGTTTACTTTAGTAGTAGATTATTTAAAATCCCTGTGACTACATGTGCCAGATTCCAGACAATAATGTGGACTAATTCAATGTAGAATGTAATCTATGAACCACACTGATCATTTTTTGTTGTTTTTTTTTTTAATTCTCACTCAAGGGCATATTTATAGACTCCTGAGAGAGGGGAAGGGAGGAAAAAAGAAAGGGAGAGAAACACTGATGTGAGAGAGAAACATCGGTCTGCTGCCTCTTGCATGCACCCTGCCTGGGGACCGAACCTGCAACCTACATATGTACCCTGACCTGGAATCGAACCCATGACATTTAGGTTTATAGAATGATGCTCCAACCAACTGAGCCACACCTGCCAGGACCCACACTATTCATTTTTCCTCTTCTGACTTTGATACCAAAAGACACAGGGTGGGGAAAATGTAGGTTTACAGTTGTTTATATAAAAAATATAATAAATAATAAATAATAATACAAGAATAAATCTGTTTCAGCTCACACCTGTAAACCTACTTTTGCCTAACCCTGTATTTTATGAGAGGATGTGATTATCTTCCAGTAGTTGCTCCCTTAGTATCCCCAGCTGCCTTGATTTGCCATTATGGACTGTTTACCCATTTTTCTATACCCCGAGACAGTAATTCTTGTAAAGCACAGCTCCGAGAGGCAGCAAGTTGAATTAGAGGAGAAAGACAATGTAACTGGAGTCAGGAAACCAGAGCTTGGCTTCCAGCTTTGCTCTCCCTGAGCTTGTTTCCAGCACTGAGTGCCACCGAGGCACAAGGGTTTATAGGTGAAACTGAGCTACTGATTTGCTCAGCCCTCGGATGTGGCTGGGTGGCCGTGAGCAGACTCAATTGCATGCTCAACCCTAGCATGCCATAAAAATATTGTCTGTTTCTATGAGATCCATGATATCTAAAACACTGGGTTGACTGATGTTGACCTTTTTCAGACTAGAAATGCAAAGGCTGAAAAAGGATCAGAGCTTTGCAGAGGCAACACAGTGGCCACTTGCCCTCTTCTTGGGTTTCCTGTTCTGTTCTCACTCTCCTCCTGTCCGTTTTCCTTGGAGCCATCCTAGCGAGGACTCTAAATACTTCCTCCCAATGTCCCACTAGTGATTTCCATTGTCTGCAGGGAAATGTCTAAACACGGCTTGTGATATCTATCTTACTCTAGCCTGTGCCTACTTCCCAGGCTCATCTCTCATGTTGCCACACGAAGCCCAGTAGCAATACCACGCAGCTTCCAGCTCTTCAGCTACCCTGTGCCTTTTCATGCCTTCATGCCTTGGCTCAAGCTGTGCCCTCTGATTAGAATGCACATGCCTCACGAATTCTAACTCCTCTTTCATATGTCAACTCTTCTAGGAAGCTTTCCTTGCCCAGGGCCCTGTACCCCTGCACTCCCACCCTCATAGAACCAAGTGCTTCCTCTGTTTTGGTTACCTGTCCACCTGAAACACAGTTTTGTGATTGCGTGTATTGCTATATTATGATCTGCAGTTCTGCCTCTCCCTCTAGGGCAAGGACCATGCCTTATTTGTCTAGGTAATTCTGAAGGCTGGCACTGTAGGCCCCGGGGTAATGTTTGTTGGGCAGATGGACACACTGACAGATGGCTGAATGGATGAATGAATTCAAGTTAATGTGGTCTTGTTCACAAAATCTCAAAATACTTGTGGAATCGCTTTTTGAATATAAAGAGGCACCATTTTACATAATGTACACTTGTTTGGCACTTAGCATGTCACAGTTTACCCTTTTATATTAATCTCCTGTTTCTTTCGGGAGATCATAAATTGCAGAGAAGCATGCTGTACGTAACTTGAGACTTGATTCTTCTAAGACTGCATATTGCAAGGATCTGGTCTCTAAGACAAGTCCAGCTCCTTATTTTTCCAGAGACCCTCTGGGGAGCATCATTATTTAATGGGTGGCTAGTTAGAACTGTGTGGGGCTTAAGATTTGCTGCAACAGCCAAAGGACTGTCGTCTTCCAATCTCTGAAGGCATTCGTATGAATTAGTAAGAACCTTTCCTTATCTTTACTCTGAACGTAGCGCTTGGTGCTGTCAGTAGAGGTGGAATCAAATGACTGAATTTCCTCTCTAATTCAAAGCATCATCCATTAGAATAATGGAGCTAAATTAGGGATTTGGATTTTTTAAGTGATTGCAAAAAAAAAAAAAAAAAAAAAAAAGCGGTTGCTACAGCAAAGAAAAATATCAGACCAAAATAGGACTCCGAAATCCAGTGTGACTTATCTCTCTGCTTCATTGTCTTCCTCTCCGCCTTTCAGGATGCAAGGACTCTGGTGAATATGATGATCTTTTTCTACCATCATTTTTCTCATCTACATCAGGGGCCCCAAATCATGGACTTTTTGCCACTAAGTAAAGCTCCATGCGACACCCTTGTGAGAAAGCCCTTAGCAGCTCAGCCCTTGCAATGCCATGTTTTGGGAAATATTGGACTCTTCGCAGCTTATGGAGTTCCCGCTTTCAGGAGGCTTTTTTTTTTTTTTTTTTTTTTTTTTTTTTAACTGCATAACTAGAAGAGTGTCTTTTTGAGTTTGGACTTCCTAACATGAAGAACGAGTTGATGTGCTTCTTCACTGAGTGTGAAATGAGCAGATGGTGTTGTTTCACTCCAATTTGTTTGGCATGGGCTGGGGGAAGGCTGTGGGGGAAGGGATACATGGGATCTGTCCCTGATTGCTAAACACAACTTACTGGCACACGCACACGCACACACAGAAAAGCCACTTTATTAACATTGGAACGCCTACTTCTTAAAAAGCAGTGTTGCTTTACTTTATTTCAGTCTGGAAATTATTATCACCATGTTTTCCTCTTTATCCAGAAAGAGTTATATATTCACAGCACAGCAAAAAACACCCTACTTCAATGGCCTGAGCTGATAATTGAAGGAGCCTACTGTGAGCCCTTTTAGGTAAGGAAAGTCACCGAATACTTGTAAAAACACCAGTTGCCCCTCTCCAGGATTTCACCTCGTTTTCAACTCTGTGTGCTGCTCACCAGCACCCAAAGATATGCCTGGTAACTAAGACAAGGAGACTGAGCACTCTCACGGAAAAGCTGCACTTCCCAGCTCTCTATCTGGACTGCTAGGAGGCATACAGGCCCGAAAAGTGGCTGTGAGACCTCATCTTCCTTATATCAGAGAACATTTGGATCTACCAGTCCAATTTCATCAAAGGAACAGGGCTCAAAGGTCCCAGGGGGGCTCTGTACTCTGTCAAGCTGCCCACATGGGTGCTCTGTTTCCACCAAAGACACACTGATGCAGCCACAGAACTCATTATGCCCTCTCTCATCCACTGGTACAAACGCATCGGTAGACAGACTTTAATGAAAATTTCGGGAAGGAAGGGAGGAGAGGGTTAACACCCACGCCACACAGAAACACCCGATATATCATCATCACCTACATAAGCACGTTTCTCTTGTTAGCACTTCTCGGCTCCCCTTCACCCACACCATCCTAAATTCAGTTCTGCTCCCGAATTGGCAGAGTCCCCTCAGTAAAAACTTTAAAAAGAATTATCACCTTCTTTAGATGACTAGTTAGTAGCCATCTGTTATTATTATTATTATTTTTAATCCTTACCTGAGGATATGTCTATTAATTTGAGAGCGAGAGAAAGAGAAACATCCATTGGTTGCCTCCTGTATTCGCCCTGACCGGGGATCAAACCTCGCGACATTTTGGTGTATGGGGACAACGCTCCAACCGACTGAGCTACCAGGCCAGAGCTAAGCATCTATTACTATGTAAGCCCACCCTCTGGGGGCTGTAGCCGCCACCACAAGTAACGCTGAACAACATCCAATAGTCACCTGATAGGTTACAGTCTGATTTCGCTCATTCTATCAGCCCTGGTCCAGTCTCCAGAATTCACTTGAGGTTACTTCCTACTTTGCTAATTTAATCTGCCCATCGCTACTCCTGTTTCCTGTTCCTTTGACTTCCTCTGTTGTCTGACCCTCCCTTGGAAACCAAAACTCACATTAGTCTTTCCTTGCTTTGGCAACCTTTTCAAACGCCTTCTTCAACCAAGTCTAGCCATCTCCCTAAGACAAGGACCCACGCCTGGCTGCCTCTTTAGGGGAGAGATCTGGCCACGCTCATCTTGCCTGGGACTTGCTGAGAGCGGTGAGTTTGGTGATCCAACACTGTCCTTAAATGGATCCTATAACATAGCATATAATAAAAATTTACAAATGCGTTCATCTTCTACCCATACCTTTAAATCCGAGGGACGGGCCTTTAGTGGCCTCAGGGAATAGCTATAAACTGGAGATGGCTGATCGCAGCTCAGCTAGAATGTGTCCTGGTCTGTGCTCTCTCTGTTCCTTTTTGAGTTTAACACTTGCGACCGCCTTGCTGGTTTGACAGCTGTCTGCTTGAACTTGGTGCTATCTTTGGAATGCGGACCCTCAGAATGTGGACGTAGCCTCTGCCCTTGCTGTCAGGTTTGCACTACTCTGGGGCTCCCCTCTTTTGGCTCTGGGGGCCTGGCCTTGCCACAGCTGTGGGAGGCCCCCGCCTGGGACTTGCTTGGTCAGCATCTGCCACCCTCCCACCCCCGCAGTCACTAAGGGTGGCACAAAACAAATTCAAAGTTTCTAGGGAAAGAGCTATATGAAGTGACGTAGTTATAATAGGTTTGCCAGGCATCTGGTATTGAACCAGACAATCTGTTATTTTAACATCCTGTCTAGTTTTTTAAAAAAGTCGTTTTTTTAAAGGAGGCACATATTTCTAAATAGTTGTGAGGTAAAAGAAGTATGTCTAAAATATTATACATATATAATGCTATACAAATGATATATAAAACAGTTTAAATAGGAAAATATATTACTTGAATAAATTTTTACATTACTGCCCCTTCTCCTGAAACTTAGCCAAACGCAGGTTTGGTACTTCTGAAAAAAAAAGGTTTTTTTAAAGGCTGATTTTTAAAAAATTCTCATGAGGATTTGTTAATCACCTGAGGATATGTTTATTGATTTTAGAGAGAGGAAGGGAGAGAGAGAGAATGAAAGAGAGGGAGAGAGAAACATCGATGTGAGAGAGACACATTGATTGATTGCCTCCCCTATGCACCCCAACCAGGGATCGAACCCTCAACCTAGGTACGTGCCCTGATCAGGGATCAAACCCACCTTTTGGTGTGCAGATGATGTTCCATCCAACTGAGCTACCCAGCCTGCACAGGTTTGGTAATTTTATAGGGAAAAAAAATAACTAAAAACCTAAATTATTACTGTTGAATGCTAAAGTTCCTCCCTTTCTAATTTAAAAGTATAGAGTAACTTGCTCTGTGATTTTTTAAGACAAAATATGTATGTCAGGGAGATATATAGATAGCAGGACTACGTATCCAACCAACGATTTAGAAATATTTTCAAATGTTTGATTTTTAACAGAAGACAAAATGTAGTCTCCCTGGGATTTGTCTCCTAATCTTAAAAGTACAAAGGACCTTTAATCATGATTTTCGTCCCTTTTCACTTATTAATGTAGTTTTAAAGTGCTATTTGATATCTGAGAGAAACTCATGAATATTTAAAATAATCTCCTCTGTTTTGAACCAAGAAACATTTTTGCCAAAAAGAGCTGAAACCTCCAAATCGTTGGGACTATATTAAACTGTACCGGTTTTTCATTTTTGAAAGCTCGTCAGAAAATTATCTCCTCCAGTTTATCATTTTTTTTCCTTTCTTTCCCTCACCTATCAATTGAATCAAAGTTAAAAGGTCACATCTTTCTCCTTTTATTACCAAAGTAAACAGTTCTCCAGTTACCCATGAAGGGCAGATGTTACCCAGGAATTATTCACTGTTTATTAGCAAAAAGGCAAACAGCGTACCGAAGGCTCCGTGTCACACCCACGAGTTCTTAGCGATAGCATTTTAATTTCCATAAGCCTAGAAAATAAAGAAGTCGTGCCATATCAACTATATCTCTAAGAATTTGTTAATCATCTGCCTGCCAAAATGCCTCTCTATTATGGATCTGAAGAATTTCTTCTTGTCTGTATCCTATTTACAATCCATTTGTTTCACAAAGGTTTACATCCTGAACCCCTTTTAGTCACCAGATGTATAGCAGGGAACAAAATAGAGAAAAATTCCTGCTCTTAATAACCGTGAGAAAAAAGTCTGTTTCTTTGACTGTACCAGCTCATTAAAAGTAAATACAGTACATAAAACATTATTAGAATCCCAAGAAATGTAGGCTTCCACAGTCAGACTGTCCTTTTTTTTTTTTTTTCCCCTGGGTAGGACCTTCCTGGGAGGAAGGACTGAGAGGCGTTCATCTGCCAACTTCTCCCTTGCCCCAGTCGGTATTCGTTAAACCCATCGGTATTTGCTGTAGCCCTAGATTGTCCGGTTCTGGACAAAAAAACCCTCTGGATCCTTAGCATGTTTTCTTTATGTAAATGATCAACACTTTATCAGTTTTACCTACTTGTCTACATGCAACAATCACTCATGAAACATCTCTAGGACAAGAAAAAGCAGTTTTAGTCATTGCACTTTAATCGAGTCCGGTAAGGAAACAGACCCACGCTGTCACACGCACATTGGTCTTGTAAGTGCGACGCTATCGAAGGGCGTGCGTGATGGAGTAAATGGGAAGCCCAGGGTAGTTTCAGGGACCCATATTCCCCAGTTCCTAACCCCAATTTATCCCTTCTACCCCAACGTCTCGCTGCAGGAAAAAAAATCCATTATTGAACTGGTTCTTACTATACTGAATTGCCTTCTCTAGGTATCATTTTTAAAGCGTGCAGATATTTCTTGGAGGATTAGCACACTCGGCTACCAGCCACCGCAGCCAGAAGGTGGAAGGGAATCCACATTTAAAGGCGTCAAACCCAACGCGAGGCACTTGCCACGCTGGTTCATTCCTACAATGATCTTTCAAAGTAGCTTTTCTCATCTTATTGAGGAGTCTTCTGGGCTCCGGAGAGGTTACGTGACAAACTCCCAGATCACACAGCCCTCCACGCTGGAGCAAGCAGTCAAACGTGACCTTTCTCTCCCCTGGTCCGAACTCATTTATCAAATTCCTCTTCTCCGTGGCGCGCAAAACCTAAAGACAGCCTTGAGAGCCGGGACTGCCTGGCAAGAGGGTTGAAAATGAGAGGAAACAGCAGAGAAATGAAACGAGAGACAAAAGGCACATTTTGCTGACTTCGGTTTTCTCTGAGGTCAGACTCAGCACAGGGCTACATTCTTGCTGCTTTGATAAAATTCCTGATTCTCAGAAATACTGACTTGGCAGGGCCACAAAGGTCATCCAGTCCAACCAGGCTTTAAAAGCTTTATTTAGTCATTAACTCACTTTATGACTGTTGGTGATCTGGGAAGGAGTATCATTGACTTGGCAAATGAGAACATTTCTCTGAACTATAGTTTTCCACTCATCGTGGGCTTGTGCAAAGAAATTTGACTTTCAATAATACGAATTCTTTACCTGTCTTTAGCTGTTCACGGTTGTCAAAATGCCTTCACATACACAATGTCCTTTAAACTCTCATTTTTGTGATACAAAGAGTGGGCTTGTTTGATTGTGGCGAGAGTCCAGACCTGGGCCAGGAAGATCTGGGCGCAAATATCCACTTGGCTAGCCATGTGAACTTGGGGGAGAACATTTAATCTCTTAAAACTTCCTCAAAAAAGTTGCTTTTCCTTTAAACCTCCAAGTCCTCATCTATAAAATGGGGATGATGATATCTCCCCCATGAGGTCGAACTTAAGTGAAGCCACCCTGTTTGCTCAGGGTGGTGTTCAATGTTGGCTGCTTTTCCTTTTCCCTCTCTTCTTTCTACTGCTGAGGAAGCGCTGGTGAGTGGACATAAAGTCACTTTTCCGAGATAAAAGGGTCAGCGTTGGGTGAGTGGACGCCTTTGAATGCAATTCTAGGCGTTGCACTATGTATCTATCATCTTGCTGGAATAACTTTCTCTTCTTTCTCTACCTGCCTTTTTTATCCTCATCCGAGGACATGCTTATTGATTTTAGAGAGAGGGAAAGGTGGGGAGAAAGAGAAGGGGAGAAACATCAGTATGAGAAAGAAACAGATCAGCTGCCATTGGTTCGCACCCCGACTGGGATCGAACTCACAACCCAGGCACATGCCCTGACCAGGAATCAAACCCGTGACCTTTCCAGCTTGTGGATGACAGCCAACCAACTGAACCACAGCGGCTAAGACCTTCTTTGCCCTTATGATTTGTACACACCTCACTCACCCTTTTGCCTAACCCTGGATTTCTTTGTAGTGCCAACTCTTCCTCCCTTTCTCCACGCCATCCTTCTCTTTTGTTATTTTTGCTCCTTGCATTGCTATCTGCTAGTTTCTATGCACACTGCCTCTTGCTAGTTTCCTGTGTGTTTTATATGCTCTTTGGAAGTTTAGGACAAATGGACAGGGTGCTTTCAGCCAGGTCCCTCCAATGTGAAGTCTGGTTCTCATAGAGGAGACAGAGCAGCTGTGGTGGCATCCAGGTAGATGGGCTTCGGGTCCCCTGGCTTCTGGTACCCGAGTGTGACATGCTACCAGCTGCCTTCTGGATTTTGATTATTGTTCCCATGGCCCTGCAGCTCCGCCAGCACCCCCTAACAAACTGTGGTTTAAACAGCCTTACACCCAGCCTTTCAAAAACCCTCGTAACACACTGGACTGGCGCAGTCCAATGGTAGTCCCTCAGATAAATGGCTGCTGAAGGAGTGGGTGTTTTCAAAGAGCTCATTCTTCCATGGCTATACAGAAACCCACGCAAGTCTTAAAAACTTTATTTTGGTCATTTGAAATGCGTGGTCCCAGTGTTGCACCGGAGTGAAAAATAAATGGGTAGGCAAGCAGATTTACCACATAGCCTGTATACAAAACACACGTATTTATGCAGAACACATAATACAAAGATACTTGTCACTCATTTCCTTGATCATAAATTAAAGTAGTACAATTAAAATATTACCCTATCCAAAGAAAATATAGTATCATAGATCTGAGAGAATTCTAGAGAGATCATCTGTCAACCCACCCATCTGTCTGTAACCAGAGGAAATGTCTAAACTAATCAAGCTGGAGAGGGCATGTCCCCTTATTGAAAATTTTTATTCTGCTCTGAATCTTATTCACATACCTAAAAGTATTTTCTTCCCACCCACAAACAACACCTTGGGAGTGCCCAGGGAAATCTCTAGGAATAGGATTTTATGAAACTTGTCAAGAACTCAGCATCAGCCTCCGAAGTCCGTGGGAAACTCTATCCCTGCAGGGAAACTCTGTCCCCTCTCCTTGCTCTGGAGGGTCCTCTGGTGCTTGCTGCCTCAGCCTAACGTGTGAAAGACTGATTGCCTACTGGATGCCTC
This sequence comes from Micronycteris hirsuta, assembly GCA_004026765.1. Lineage (NCBI taxonomy): Eukaryota > Metazoa > Chordata > Mammalia > Chiroptera > Phyllostomidae > Micronycteris > Micronycteris hirsuta. The sequence continues at coordinate 11,298 of PVJI01021250.1, forward strand.
TTGTCCACAGGACCATTGGCAATTTCCAGAGATCTTAGTTTTCCAGGAAGGCAAAACGAAAGTAAATTTAGCTGTTGGCAAGAGTTCTACACTTTTTTGGGTTCTGACCTCTCAGACTCTCACAGTCCCTTGCAAGCTTCACTCCTACTTCATCATTCTCCCCAAAGCACCGGGAAGGACAAACTGCCCAGGGAGTAAAGGGGCTGGTCCCCATGTTCAGTCCAGCATGCTTCTCCCAATGCCCTTGCAATTACTCACGCTGGTCCCTCTTCATATTGAGCAAAGCAAGAAAATCAAATCAAGTCAGAGGGGAGCAAAGCCAAGCAGCAGACCACGTGAGGAGCTTAGAAGATGCAAGGAGCTTTCTGTGCATCCTGCCTGGCGGTCCACCATGCTCGCCAAGCTCTTAACTTCTTTACGCAGTTCCCAGAATTCGTGCGAAAGGGCAACTGAAGTTTATCCCCCTTTCCCTGGATTCCCATCTCTCTGGGAGAATCCAAAGCTTTGCGGAGTAACAAAATGTCAACATTCCCCCAAGCAGTTTTAAAATGTGGTTATAAATAGCACTGTAGAAAAAAAGGGAAAACATGTATGCAGAAATAGCTGCCTTCACTGTTTTGTGAGCTGATTATAGAAAAAGAAATCTCATTTTATTTGTTTTTCTGTGAAAACAGAGGAGAGGCAAAGAGATGATAGTCATTCCTGAGAACTGGAATCAACAACCCCACTGGGACGAGCCCTGTCCTCACCAGGAGCTGTTATTTACCTCCATCCGATAGAGGAATTTCAACCCGGGGACTCTCCCGGGTCCCTAGTGGCTGCAAACATCCACTCTCTGTGGGCCCGGCCAGTGGGCTCAGTGCTGATTTGGGGCAGAAGTGCTTGCTCCTAGTCTGTCGGTCTAGTTAGAGTCCCATGAACATCCTCGAGTTTTTAGAAACATGAAAGCACACTTTCAGTCTTTTACTTCCCTTGTTTCTATTTCATAGAGTGTCTCCTCTTCCTGGTCAAGTTCTGGGATTTTGTCAGCTTCTGCCCAGCCCAGCCCTGCCTAGGTGTTCACCCAAGCTCATTACCAGCATTCTTGGCCTTGCCCCTCAGGAGCTTCCTGTTTATTAACCCAGCTCCATAAGATTTCAAGCAAGAGACACCCGATCTTTGATGACGATTGATTGACAGCCGAGTTAAGAATGTGGGGTTATAACAGCACTGTCTTCTCAGCTGGACTCTCTGTCTGGATTCTGGTACTTCCCACGAGGCTACAAGTGATCCTGACCTTGTACTTAGTTTCCCCCAAACAGAAAACTGAATTGAGTGTGTATTAGGGCGCTGGGGTTGCCACAACAAAAGACCACAGAATGGCGGCTTCAACAACAGGAATTTGTTTCCCCATTGCTCTGGAGGGCTAGACATCCAAGATCAAGGTGTCAGCAGGGTCGGTTTCTGCTGAAGCCTCTGTCCTTGGCTTGCAGATGCCACCTCTCACTGTGTCCTCACAAGGCCTTTCCTTTCTGTGTGCCCCCCATGGCGTGTCTCTGCGTGTATCCAAATTTCCTCTTCTTGTAAGAACACCGGTCAGATTGTCTCAGGGCCCACTCTCACCACCTTGATTGAACTCGATCACCCCTCGAAAGGGACTATCTCCAAATACAGTGACATTCTGAGACACTAAGGGATAAGGCTTGAAAATATGAATGGGAAGGGCACAATTCACCCTGTAACACGTGAGTCTGAGACCTTCTGCTATGAAGTGACCTCCCTGGGTGGATTTTGTACCATGCTACCTCAGAGGCCATTGTCATATGTGGCTCGTGGGTGGCTACATTTGGTTTGGCATCAGTGTCTGGTGAAGCCAATTACGGTGAGGGCACTGAGCTGGTTTCACTCCAAACATGACATGAGCAATAGCAACTGACATGGGAAAGAACCGGTTTGGGCCACTTTCCTTAAAAGGTAATTCAGGTGTGGCAGGCACATCCTTGGGCTCCTCCAGCACAGGCTGAGAATCCTGGCAGCCTACCAGATGCTCCCTCCCTCCCCACCCGCCCAGGTCTCAGCCTCTAGGATCTGAAACCAGGGCTGCATCCTCCCTGCCCAACCTTACTTGGGTCGCGTCCAGCGTGGAACCAGTTTCTACGTTGCAGGCTCACCTGGTTTGACTATTACACACACACACACACACACACACACACACACACATGCACCCTGGAAAATGGCAGCTTCTTATTACCCTAGCTTCTTTGTTACCCTAGACTCATCTTCCATGAACGCTTCTTCATAAACCATTTAGTTCTCTTTGTTTCTGACTTCAGTTCGATTTTTTCTCATTACTGCTTTCCAGTTTTCTTCCCAGAGCTCATGAATCTCGTGACTCATTTTCCAGGTCACACTTGACCTGGCCCCCAGTACTTCCCTACCCATCCGCTCCCCTGAGGTAGTGCCCTACCGATCAGTCTAGGACATTAACACAAGTCTGCACAGCCCCTTGAGCATGGAGGTGTGACAAGCTTGGGTAACACAGAAAGGAGGTTTTAGATTTTGGGGAGTGCAGGGGTGCAACTTCTGACACAGCTGGAAGACTAACAACCCTACACACCATGCAATTTTCAGGGTAACTGAAAGAATGGCTGTATGTATCAGAGTTCACCAGAGAAATAGATCTATCTATCTATCTATCTATCTATCTATCTATCTATCTATCATCTATCATCTATCTCTCTATCTAAACAGATAATACAGTTCTTCAACACTGTGGGCTTGAAATGCACAGGTCCACTTACATGTGGGTTTTTTTTTCCCAGTAAGTATCCTGCTGTTTTGCATCTGTGGATTCAGCCAACCGTGGATGGACGGTAAACAGTATTTTCAGTCTGTGCCTGGCAACCCACATACCTGGAGAGCTACTAAAACTGTATGTGGGTTTTTGACGGTGTCAGCACCCGGCACATTGTTCAAGGATCCATAGTGCGTGTGCATTTGTATATACAGACATACATATTATGTATGTAAAATGAGAGATTGACTTACATGATCATGGAGGCTGAGAAGTCCCATGATTTGCTGCCTGTGAGCTAGAGACCCAGGAAAGCCAGTCGGGTAGTTCAGTGCAAGTCCAGAGGCCCGAGAAACGGGATCCGTGGTGTAGACCCCAGCCCTTGGGCGGGAGACATGGAGATGCGATATCCCAGCTCAAGCAGTGAGGCAGGGTAAGAGGAGCACGTTCTTCCTTCTGCCTTTTATTTTTCCATCCAGGCCCTCAATGGCCTGGACGACGCTCACTCACACTGGGGAAAGCCATCTGCTTCACTGAGTCCATCATCCAGTGCTAATCTCTACCAGAAGCACCTTCACAGACACACCCAGAAAGAAGGTTTGATCTGGGCACCCCGTGGCCAGTCGAGGTGACACATACAATTAACCATCACGGTGGCCTTTCTGGGTTTTCCCCTGCCTGGGGCTGGGGGTGGGGGTGGGTAATAAGACTGTGTCATTCTTGTGTGCAGCTGTATAATGCCTACATTACCTGTGTAGGCATAGATAATTTATGTGGCAATCTGCTCCCTTAGGCTTAACAAGAGTTGGTCAGGCCCATGCTTGCGAGGGGGAGAGAGATGGACAAGTGAGACTCTTTCCAGAAGAACCTCCATCCACTAATCACAGGGCTACTTGTGACTAGGTAGAGAAGCTTGAGCCAAAAAGACCTGGACTGCTGCCATAGGAACCTGAACCGAGGCAGGCAACTGCCTTCTCTCCAGAGGGACCTCTTAGCCTGCTCCCCTCCTAGTGTTCAGGTGTCCCAGAAGCACACATTCTGCCCCCAGGGAGCGGAAACCAAGGACCTGGGACCCCTCCCTTGGCTTTCAATGAGAGACTCCTGCCAAGCTTGGCCCTGGAGTACCTTTTGGCCTAAATTTAGCTGCTCCTAGGGTCCCGGGGTTTCTCAGAAGGGAAAAAAAGGGAGCTGAGATCCTACCTGCTAATTAGGTCTGAATGCAGCACTTGGTGAGAGCCGATACCTATTCTTACACATCCACTTGTCCAAGAGGCTCAGAATCCCGAACGACACATCTTTGAGGGGAGCAAGGAGGCCTCTCCCAGAGGAACTCGGCTCTGTGGGCTCCACTGTCCCGCAGAGGACATTAGGCTTTCCTTTCAGAACCCAGTGGTAGGGAGGGTATTCAGGTATTTAGGTTGGCTCTAAAAAACCCTGAAGAACCACTTGATGACCCCTCCCTGGGTTCTCCTCCATCTGTCAGGGTGATCCGAATCCTATAGTGACGTTTCTTTGAAGGTGCAAAGCCACCATCGCTTTGTCATACATTTTTGAAGGAATACAGTTACACCTGTCTTCGTTCTATGCTTCCAAAAACGCATTTCAAGTTGTTTTTCTTTTGGATCATGTTTTGCCTGCCAGTCATCTTTCCCATTGGAGAATGCCATCCCTCATTCTATGTGGTTCTGGGGAAAGCTATAAACCACAAGGCCCTGGCCCTTCAATCACGGTGCCCCATCAGACCATCTCTCCCAGGCATTTGAATTTATTTGAACGGGAGCGAGAATAGAGGGTCATAGGGCTTTCCCCACAAAGCTGTCATGCTGGCGGAAGGCAGCACTTCCCTTGTTCAAAGAAGAGGAAACCGAGACTCAGAAGATTGAGAATCTTGCCTGAGCTCCCTTCTTAGTTACTGGAGAGACAAGTTCTGAACCCAGGTCTGTGCCACCCCCAAACCCATGATTGTTCTGCTCATCAAAATAGCCTCCATGTACGAAGCACGGATTTCCATTTTATACAACGGAGAAATGAGAGGAAATGGCTCTAGTGCCTACCCATTTCACTGCCTGAGTGAGTCGCAGAAGCACCTATGAGATTCAGTTGTCTCTCATTGATATGCACAGTATTTTGTTTTTTTATCCCCCCACCTTGCTGCAGTTCCCCTCATCAGATCGTCACTGTGTCCCTCACATATCCTCCTGTTAGCCACGGAAGGGTTTTCAGTCTTTTTCTATCCCTGCTATTCTCAGAGCTGAGGTCTGCCCTCAATGCTCCCAAATCTTTCTTTTCTCAACCAATTGTGGTGCTCCCTGAAGCCTCGCCCCACCCCAACCCACCCCGGCTGCCTATAGGAGGAGACTGGAAGCCAGCGTGTCCCTGTCGATCCTGAAACTGTTCTTGCTTTTGTCATTAGACGTCACACTTAAACCAAATAAAGCATGTCTGCGGAGGGTCCTGGAACCTCTTCAGAGCTGGTTTATTTTCACACAGCCTGCAAGCTTCTTTGCTCCTGATGGATCAGCACTGCCGCTTTGCCCTCAGCGTTTCAGCAGCAACAAGGCATAGACTGTCAAGTCTCAGCTCATAAATGACTCTAAATGCACCTATTATCTCACTGCTGATGTCTCCTGAGCTCGATGCTCTGTTCTAGGCCGTGGTACACATCCGTATATCTTGCTGAAAGCTCACGGGATTTGAAAAACATTTGATTCCTTGTGTGTGTATCCTGCCTTGGGAAAGCCAAACCAAATCACACAAATGATTCTTATTGGAAAATCACATTCTTTTTATAATCCTCCAAGGGAAAACTTAAATACAGCATCACGTGCATTCAATTAACCCAGAAGCACATGTCAGGCTGGTTCTGTGAAGATAAACTCCAGGGGAAAGAGACCTGCTTGACGCTCGTCTCTTGGACTTGAAAACACTTTCAGTGCCGTGGAGCCACCGGCCTTGATGTACTTAGAAGCAAAGGAAGGTGCACTGCAATGTAACATAACTTCAGCACGATTATTTCCTCTTCGGGGTCTAAGGGTCATGATCAGATGTGCTTGGGCTCATTCTTGCCGTCACTTCTCTGCTCCCGCTATGGACTTTGTCAACTCCTCCCACCCCCCTTTTTATAGTAAGTGCCTGCCTTTCTAGTCACGGTGGGAGGGGAGACACAAGAAACAGCCAAATAGGTCCCTTTCAAGGGCCTCTCGATACCAGCAATGTAAGCAGATTGTATCACTGCTGGCTGGACCCTGAAGAGAATTTCAATTCTAGCAGAAGCAGACGGAAATAGGCTTTTAAAATCCTTTCTTGCCGGATTCTAACCTGCTTGGGAGCTGGCTGCCCACTTTTGCTTGTCTCCTAGCAACCGAGCCCCTTTCTCCCAGGCACTACTGCTGTCCACTGGGCAGGCTTGGGAGAATCAGCCTCCCCCTGCTCTCCCCTGCACAGGGAAAGGATATCACCCAGGGAATGGGTGTGAGCGCTTAGAGAAATTGCTAAATGGTCTGTAAATTCACGGCGAGGATGACAATCTAAATGGGGCCACCTCGTACACATTTTGCAGGGGATCTTGGGATGTAAATTCATCCTTCTGCTTCCTTTCAATAAGAGCTTGCACGCATGGAATGCTTTGTATTTTACAAAACACTTTTGCACTCATTACCTCTTGCAGTTCCCCACAAGAGCCTTGAGAGACCTCGCTATGGAGAATAAGCATGGGGAAATTTTATCAGTTCATTTTTAGATGCTTTTAAAGGATCCAAGAAGAAACTCCAGGTCATTCACTTAGAAGGGTTTTAAAAAAGAGGAGAAAATTCCAAACACCCACTATCATCATCATCATCATCATCATCATCGTTGTCATATCAGTAAGTTAGAGTTCTGGCTGGCTAAACTTCGCCTCCGTGCCCGGAGTTTAAGCGGAGCCCAGGAAACGTAATGAGCACTCTTTCTCCCTCCTGGGTCTTATCCCTTCCTCAGCCGCCTCCACTGGGATGAAAGTGGTTGGAAATCTCATTGTTTATAATGGCCTTATTCTAAATTTTACCTATAATATTCTTCCCTTCTGGTAAAAATAGGAAAAGCAGACTGGAGAAAAAGTTTTGTATGTCTGCTCAGGTTTCCATAACAAAATACCACGATTGGATGGCTTAACCAACGAAATTTGTTTCTCCCATTGTGAGCAGCTGGGAAGTCCCAGGTCAAGGTCCAGTCAGGTTAGGTTCTGATGAGGCCTCTCTTCCTGGCTCACAGATGACCACGTTCTACTAAGTCCTCACATGGTGGAGAGAGAGTTCTGATCTCTCTTCCTCTTCTCGTAAGGGCACCAGTTCTATCAAATCAGGGCTCCATCCTAATGACCTCACTTAACAAAAGTCACCTCCCCGTCCCCAATACAGTCACACGGGGGTTAGGGCTTCACACATGAATTGGCAGAGCTGGGGACAGTCCATACCAAGCTCCTTCATTCTCCGGCAGAATGGAGGGAAGAGAAGCAAAATCTCGCCTACTCAGAAACTCTGCGGTCTCCCTTAGCTGGAAATGGAGGCCAGTCTTTAGATTGTGAGGCGGGAAATTTAGCCAAGTGATAAAAATCTGTTTGTGTTCCATCGCTCACGTGTGGAGTGGAGCCCACTGAAAGACGTTATTGATTCTCTGCGGTTCACAGCATCTTTATCATTTTAATAGTGTTCAGACAAGCCGCATGATTGTTCTAAAAGGCTCTGCTAGTAAAGATGGGGACGGAAGGTGCCATCGAAGAAGGTGGCTCTGCCATCTCATCTGTCACAGCACAGTGGCCAGCAGTCGCTGCTCGCTGGGAGAGATGGCAGCAGCCGGAGATGTCATCTTAGAGAGACAGTCACCGACTTCGAGAGCAGGAGCTGCCACTATGGGCTGCCAGTGCTCCAGTAGCCGGGAGGACCAGACACCGTCTCTCACTCCCGCCCTGGCTGTTGATGTCACCTTCTCCCCATGTTTCTGGTTGTCAGACTTGGGCGGGGGGGAGGTTGGGGGGCAGGGAATAAGAACTCTTTCTGCAGCAGCGGTAGCAGCTTTTTCATCCTATCACGCAAGGCGTGGGGTAAAGCTAATCAGGCCAAAAAAAAAAAATGCCCTAACTTCACTGGTGCCTACTCTTGAAAAGAGCAAACAGAAACATACTTTTTAAAATAAATGTTTAATTTTGGAAAAATGTTAGACTTATAGAAAGTTGCCGAGACAGTACAAGCAGTTCTGTGTCCCCACCAGCTTGCTCCGTGTCCCCTAATGTGATCTCACCTTGCTAAGGTGCATTTGCCAAATTAGGAAACCCACACCTGAGCATCCGTGTTAACGATATTCTAACTTTATTCAGATTTCACCAGTTTTTCTATTAATGCAGCGATTTTCAACTGCTGTGCCACAAGAATGTTTAAAACATGCAATACCTGACTATGTAGTCAGGGCACTGACCTCTCTTCCCTTAGACTGTCAACATTTAACAAGTGACAGCAGCCAGCACAGCAGCCATCCAGTGTGAATGGATCAAAATTATACCTTTTTTCTGTCAGATTGTCAAAACATATAGTTTTTCGCGTGCCGCAAAATTTTAGCGATTCGTTTACGTGTGCCATGAGATGGAAGAGGTTGAAAATCGCTGCGTTAATGTTCTTGTCCTTTCTAGCACCAATTGTGGGCCCTCCGTGGCATTTAATTGTTGTATCTCTTTCGTCCTGTCTGTTACCGTTCCTCAGTCACTTTGTGCCTTTCATGGCCTTGACGCTTTTGAAAATTACCAGTCAGGTATTTTGTATGATGTTACCCAATTTGGGTTTGTCTGGTATATTTTCTCATGATTAGACTGGAGTAATGGCTTTTTTTTTTTTTTAGAGAGAGAGTACCACTGAGAACATTTGCCCTTCTCATCACGCCCTATCAGAGGGTCCCTGATAGCCACATGCCATCACTGATAACGTTCACCCTGATCATCTGGTTAAGGTGAGGTTAGCCAGGCTTCTGCCCTGAAAGTCATAATGGCTCCCATTTTATACTCTGCTCTGTGGAAGGGAGTCCCTAAATCCAGCTAATCCTGGGGGGCAGGGAAGAGTGGAGATTACGATCTATATACGTTCCTCGTCTGAAACAAAGTAAGGACTCTCAGATGAGCATATCAAAAAAGAGAATTTTTAAAATTAGCTTGTTTAGATCCTTTTTCAAAATTATGAAATTTTGAAATTGATAATGAGGTTTGTTTGTTTATTCATTCATTCATTCTCACCTGAGGACATGCTTATTGATTTTAGAGTGAGGGGAAGAGAGGGAAGAGGAAGAGGGAGAAAAACACCGACATGAGAGAAACACCCACCAGTTGCCTCTCGTCCATGATCTGACCGGGAACCAACGAGCAACACACAGCCCAGGCACACGCCCTGACCTGGGACTGAAGCCACAGCCTTTTGGTTTATGGGACGACACTTCAACAAAGTGAGCCACGCTGGCCAGGGCATGGAGTCTTTTATTTTAAAAAAAAGTTTAAAAATAGATTTTATTTATGTATTTTCAGAGAGTGGGGAAGGAAAGGAGAAAGAGAGGGAAAAAAACATGTGCACGAGAAACAGAGATGGGTTGCCTTTCACATACTCCCAACTGGGGACCGCAACACAGGCGTGTGCCCTGACCGGGAATGGACCCAGCGACCTTTCAGTTTGCAGGGCGATGCCCAATCCACTGAGCTACGCCAGAAAACCGATTCTTTAACTGCTTTGTAATATATACAATAATTCCTCACTTAACATCATCAATAGGTTATGCAAGTTTAAGCAAAGCAATGTAAAACAAAACCAATTTTACATAGGCTAATTGATTTAAGAGTTAAGTTTCACCCTGTCCGGGTAGCTCAGTTGACTGGGGCATTGCCCAGATGCACCAAGGTTGCAGGTTCAATCCCCAGTCAGGGCACATATAAGAATCAACCAATGAATGCATAAATAGGTGGAACAATAAATTGATGTTTCTCTCGCTCCCTTCCTCTTTTTCTCTAAAAATCAATCAACAAAATAAAAAAAAAAAGAGTTAAGTTTCTATGGCATCTCATCAATGTTATAAAGAAACAATGTTACACAAACCGATGTGATCTGAGGACCTGTGGTACTTGTTATTGGAAGGATATTGAACCATAAGCTGTTCACTGCAACCAGTCTTGCAAAGGACTGGGGATTACTACTGAATTGAGACCATAAATAGGGCAAAAATGATATTGTCCCTTGTAAAATGTCAATGCTGATTTTCAGGGTTAAAAAAGGAAAGAAAAGGAAGGGTACAATCTCTTTCACAAACCAGACTGCAGAATCCCTGCAGAGAATGGCACGCCAGAGGTAACTCCTATCTTGTCTGGAAATGCAGAAAAAATGTAGCATTTGATACCATAGGTGGCCTGGAATCTCTCTTGAAGAAAAAGTGCTTCTGTGCAAAAACTCTGTAGTTTGATGTAATCCCAGTTGTTTATTTTTTCTTTTGTTTCCCTTGCCTGAGAAGATATATCAGAAAAAAATATTGCTATGAGAAATGTCAAAGATTTTACTGTATATCTTTTCTTCCAGGATTTTTATGGCTTTGAGTCTTAAATTTAGGTCTTCGATCCATTGGAGTTTATTATTGTAGATGGTGTAAGAAGGTGGTCTAGATTCATTTTTTTGCATGTGTTTGTCCAATTTTTCCAACACCATTTATTAAATAGACTGTCTTTACCTCACTGTATGTTCTTGCCTCCTTCATCAAATATTTAATTGATCATGTCTATGTGCATATATTTCTGGGCTCTCCATTCTCTTCTATTGATTTATATGTATGTTTTTATGCCAGTACTATATATTTTTGATTACTATGGCCTTGTAGTACATTTTGATATCAGGTAGCATGATTCCTCCAACTTTCTTCTCATTTCTCAAGAGTGCTTTGGTGCCCTGGCTGGTGTAGCTCAGTGGATTGAGCGCGGGCTGGGAACCAGAGGGTCCTGGTTCGATACCCAGTCAGGGCACATGCCTGGGTTGCAGGCCAGGTCCCCAGTGAGGGCCATGTGAGAGGCAACCATACATTGATGTTTCTCCCTCCCTTCCCCTCTCTCTAAAAATAAAAAAAATAATAAAATAAATAAAAGATTGCTTTGGCTATTCAGGGTCTTTTGTGGTTCCATATACATTTTTGGATTACTTATTCTAGTTCTATGAAAAATTGATATTTTGACTGGGATTGTATTGAATCTATAGACTGTTTTGGGTAGCGTGGACATTCTTTTTTTAATATATTTTATTGATAATGCTATTAGATTGTACCATTTTTTCCTCTCCTTTATCCCCCTCCGCCCTGCATCCCCCTCCCACCAGCATCCCTCCCCTTAGTTCATGTCCATGGGTTGTACATATAAGTTCTTTGGATTCTCCATTTCCCATACTATTCTTAACATCTCCCCGTCTATTTTCTACCTACCATTTATGCCTCTTATTCCCTGTACCTTTTCCCCCATTCTCCCTCCTCTCCCTTCCTGCTGATAATCCTCCATGTGATATCAATTTCTGTGATTCTATTCCTATTCTACTTGTTTGCTTAGTTTGTTTTTGTTTTTGTTTTTAGGTTCAGTTGTTGATAGTTGTGAGTTTGTTGTCATTTTACTGTTCATAGTTTTGATATTCTTCTTTTTCTTAGATAAGTCCCTTTAACATTTCATATAATAATGGCTTGGTGATGATGAACTCCTTTAACTTGACCTTACCTGGGAAGCACCTTATCTGCCCTACCATTCTAAATGAAAGCTTTGCTGGATAGAGTAATCTTGAATGTACATCCTTGCCTTTCATGACTTGGAATACTTCTTTCCAGCCCCTTCTTGCCTGCGAGGTTTCTTTTGAGAAATCAGCTAATAGTCTTCTGGGAACTTGTTTGTAGGGAAGTCTCCTTTTCTCTTGCTGCTTCTAAGATTCTCTCCTTATCTTTAACCTTGGATAATATAATTATGATGTGCCTTGGTGTGTGCTTCCTTAGGTCCAACTTCTTTGGGACTCTCTGAGCTTCCTAGACTTCCTGGAAGTCTATTTTTGTTGCCAAATTGGGGAAGTTCTCCTTCATTATTTTTTCAAATAAGTCTTCAATTTCTCACTCTTCCTTCTCTCCTTCGGGCACCCCTATGATTCGGACGTTGGAACATTTAAAGTTGTCCCAGAGGTTCCTAAGCCTCTCCTCATTTTTTTGAATTCTTGTTTCTTCATTCTGTTTTCATTGAATGTTTATTTCTTCTATTCCAAATTGTTGCTTTGAGTCCTGGTTTCCTTCCCTTCACTGTTGGTTCCCTGTATATTTTGCTTTATTTCACTTCACATAGCCTTTATTTTTTCATCTAATTTGTGACCAAATTCAACCAACTCTGTGAGCATCCTGATTACCAGTGTTTTGAACTCTGCCTCTGATAGGTTAGCTGTCTCTTCATTGCTCAGTTCCATTTTTGGAGCTTTGATCTGTCCTTTCATCTGGGCCATATTTTTTTTTGTCTCTGCCTACCTGTTACATTCTAAGGGGTGGAGCCTTAGGTATTCACCAGGGCTCGGCTAACCACATTGCTGTGTTGTGGTGCTGTAGGTGGGGGAGGGGCCTGAGAGGGAACAATGCCACTTGCTTGGCTCTCAGCTGACTTTCAGTCAGTTCCTCTGTTACCCCCAAGCAAATTGGGCTCTTCTGGTGCTGATTCCTGGGTGGGTGGGTTTGTGTATTTTTTAGGACCCTGTGGGTCTCTCCAACGAGCTCTCCTGCAAGGCTGGGAGTTTCTTCCACTGCCACAAACCCTGCAGGTTTTTCCAGTCAGAGGATTTGAGGCTTTATTTCCCCACAATGGAACCCTGGGTTGCATGATGTGTCTCACTCCTCAGTTGTTCCTCAAGGTTTATCCACATGCAGATGTAGGATGGCCTGCTCCACCAACCTCTGCCTCGTCTGGTCACCAGCTGCCACCTTGCCATGAGTATCTCCACCCCAGCTGATCATCTTTGCCCTTCCTACCAGTCTGGATGAATGTTTCTTCTTTAACTCCTTGGTAATCAGACTTCCACACAGTTCAATTTTCTGGCAGTTCTGGATTATTTTCTGTTTTTAAATTTGTTGTTGTCCTTCTTTTGGTTGTGCAAAGTGTATCTACCTATACCTCCATCTTGGCTGGAAGTCTGGACATTCTAATGATGTTAATTCTTCCTATCCATGAACACAGTATATGCTTTCCTTTATTTGTATGTCCTTTGATTTCTTTTTTCAGTGCCTTATAGTTTTCCAAGTACAAGTCTTTTACCTCTTTGGTTAAATTTATTCCTAGGTATTTTTTGTGTGCATGCAATTGTAAGCAAACATCAAAAAATGAAGAAAAAACTAGTAATGGGAGAACAATATTTGCCAGTGATACATCTGATAAAGAGTTAATATCCAAAATTTACAAGGAAGTCATACAACTCAACACCAAAAGAACCTGAACAATCCAATTAAAAAATGGGCAGAGGATCTGAATAGACACTTCTCCAAAGAGGAGATGGCTAATAGACATATGAAAAGATGCTCAACATCACTAATTGTCACAGAAATGCAAATTAAAACCACAATGAGTTATTACCTCACATCTGTCAGAATGGCTATCATCAATAAATCCATGAATGACTAATTTACAGAACATGCCTGGGGTGGGGAGCAGTGAATGATACACTATTACCTAAAGGACCCACCCTTGTGCTCTGGAGTCTCACCCCTGTACCAGGTTTGCCTTGCCTGCTGCCAGGGAAAGACGTCTCTCAATGCCAGAGATTGGTGAAAAGGAAAGGGATTATTTATTAAAAGTTATGCAGACTTAGAATAATGTCTTCATTAAAAATACTAATGTCTTGACTTCCGGCCAAGATAGAGGCATAGGTAGATACACTGTGCCTCCTCACACAACCAAGAGACAGAAAACAACAATTTAAAAACAAAAAATAACCAGAACTGACAGAATATCAAACTTTATGGAAGTCCAACAACCAAAGAGTTAAAGACACATTCATCCAGACCAGTAAGCGGGGCGGAGCCCGGCACAAGTCCAGACTGCGGTTTGTGAAACCTGGTGCACAACGCTGAAACAGGCCGGGGGGACCACAGCTGGAAGACCTGGACCCAGTGGGACCGAGGCCAGTGGAGCGGACAGTCCCACATTCACGTGCAGATAAACCCAGAGAGGAAGTTGAGGAGCGGAGCAGACCACACAACCCACCATCACAGGAAAATAAGCCTCAAACCACCGAATGAAAACACCTGTGGGGGTGGAGGCGGCAGGAGGAGGAACTCCCAACCTTATAAGGGAGTTTGTTGGAGAGACCCACAGGGTCCTAGAACAAGCCCACCCATGTGGGAATCAGCACCAGAAGGGCCCAATTTGCTTGTGGGTAGCAAGCAGAGCAGGCGCCATTGTGCCCTCTCAGACCCCTCCCCCACAGACAATGTCACAACGCAGCAATGTGGGTTACCCTGCCCTGGTGAACACTAAGGCTCCGCCCCCTTATATGTAACAGGTATACCAAGAGGAAAATAAAAATGGTCCAAATGAAAGAGCAGATCAAAACTCCAGAAAAAATACAACTAAGCCACGAAGAGATAGCCAACCTATCACATGCACAGTTCAAAACACTGGTAAACACTGGTAATCAGGATGCTCACAGAATTGGTTGAATTTGGACACAAATCAGATGAAAAAATGAAGAATACACTAAAGGGAATGAAGGGAAATATGCAGGGAACCAACAAGGATGGGAAGAAAACTGGGACTCAAATCAACGATGTGAACCAGAAGGAAGAAAAAAATTCAACCAGAAAAGAATGAAAAAACAAGAATTCAAAAAAATGAGGAGAGGCTTAGCAACCTCTGGGACATTTCTAAACATTCCAACATCCAAATTATAGGGGTGCCAGAAGGAGAAGAGGAAGACCAAGGGATTGAAAACTTATTTGAACAAATAATGAAAGAGAAATTCCCCGATCTGGCAAAGGAAATAGACTTCCAGGAAATCCAGGAAGCTCAGAGAGTCCCAAAGAAGTTGGACCCAAAGAGGAACACACCAAGGCACATCATAATTACATTACCCAGGATTAAAAATAAGGAGAGAATCTTAGAAACAGCAAGAGAAAAGGGGACAGTTACCTACAAAGGAGTTCCCATAAGACTGTCAGCTGATTTCTCAAAAGAGACCTTGCAGGCAAGAAGGGGCTGGAAAGAAGTATACCAAATCATGAAAGGCAAGGGCCTACATCCAAGATTATTCTATCCAGCTAAACTTTCATTTAGAATGGAAGGGCAGATAAAGTGCTTCTCAGATAAGGTCAAGTTCAAGGAGTTCACCATCACCCAGCCTTTATTATATGACATGTTAAAGGGATTTATATCAGACATGGAGGGTTATCAACAGGGGAGTGGGAGGGGGAGAGAGGGGGGAAAGGTATAGAGAATAAGTAGCATAAATGGTAGGTAGAAAACAGACAGGGGGAGGTTAAGAATAGTATAGGAAATGTAGAAGCCAAAGAACTTATGTGTATGACCCATAGACAAGAACTAAAGGTGGGGAAGTTGGGGGGGGGGCGTGGTATGCAGGGCAGAGGGGAATAAAGGGAAGATAATGGGACAACTGTAATAGCTTAATCAATAAAATATTTTAAAAAATACTAATGTCCCATAGAATACTCACAAATGCACCGTCCTTCCTTTTCCCCTTTGTCCAGTCTGGGATACCATATCTCAGGAAAAGAAGTAGAATTCTGTGGTTCAGGCAGCCCCTTGGTTCCAGAACCATCAGCTGTGTCACTGCCATGATTTCCAGTTAATCCACAACCATGTGGCACCTTCTCATGGCCCATCAGCAAGAATCCTTTCACCGCTTTTCTTCCTGGCAAAGTATCTCTTTCTTCTTAAGCCATGTGGCAAAAAAAAAAAAAAAAAGAGGTACACCCTAAAGCTTCATGGTCCCAACTTTCCCCAAAGCCACGTGGTCCCAAAAAGCCCCCGCAAGGCTGACACGCCTGGGTTTAAATCCCAGTGTCCTCTGTAGCCCCATTTCCGACTCCTCCCACAATCAGATACACCTGCCAGCATTCCCTATTCTTCCAGCTTTACTTGGCTGCCATAGTAAGTCCGGGTAGGTGTGGCCCCATGGCATGGAGCCAATCATCTGCAAGCTCTCACACAGGCGCTATAACCAGGGGGAGTTGCCTCCCAGTTACATCCTGGGTGAAAGTCACTCCCATCTCCCTGGCTCAAAGCATGGCCACAGCTATTT